>SNQJ01S0036608.1:68591-87352 GCA_010110895.2 Picea sitchensis
CCAAGCCTACATTCGCCAAGTATACAGAAATGGACGAAGTGTATCGAAGACTGCTCAAAGTCAATGTGCCCAGTCATCTCATATGGGAAGAGCTCTGCGATCTGATTGATTAGAAAATGAGTTGTCCAGGTCCAGTCACCTGTCCAGTCAGATGAGGTCGTGCAAAGACTTCATCAACGACCTACCCAGAAATCAGCGTGCAGTTACACCAAATCATCAAGCAGTTCCTATATTTAGGAAATTTGTTAAATTAGTTAGGCTAAAAATAGATTTAGCACGTCCTGGTCATTTATGACAGGAACGTTTGTAATTTGAGTTATAAATACTTCACCTTTCTAAGTATTGAGGGTTGTTGATCTTCACACCCTGACGCTATCAGACTGTAATATTTTTGAAGAGATCTTCCATTAATAAAAAGGAGGCACTTTTACAGGATTCTTGTGTGTGTTCACTGGTGATGTTTACTCTCTAAGTTGAATGTTATTCTTGCTTTGTGATCATATTGTTTTATGAAACTAATCTTTAAGAGTAACGAATGTTGCAGGATTTATCTTGTATACCCTGTTTCTGACTCAAAATATTTTAGTGTTTATCTTCTGGTGTTTTCAATTAAGAAATTCTTAACTGCTTCTTAGTTGAAATTATCTTTCTCATCTTTTCTTCTGTCCATCATTTAAGCTACTAAAAGATCCAGTGAGTATATTATCTCTCCCTGTAGAAGTCTTCTTTCATGTTTCTGGTTTGTATCTCATATTTATTAAACACAGACCCCATAGCCCAATGGATGTGTAGACTGTCTCAACCAATTCACAAAATACTTTTTACAACAAAAATGACCTATTTCTTTACCTAGCCTAATATTTAAAATTGGAAACATAGCTAAATCATATAGAGAGATCCCTCTCTGAAGTTGGAAGGGCTAGATCCCATCTTCAAAAGTGGTTGGATAAAGTTACCTTTGTAGATTTCTTCTGTTTTCTAGGAAATTTACCAAGTGCTAACATAGTGGCGACTCCACTGGGGAAGAACTAAAAATTGATAATTTCACGTTTTCTTTTCCCTAAAAAGAAAGTTCAATTTTGAGAATAAAGTAATGTTTAGAGGTTGATTAAACTTTGTACATATTATTTTCAGACTCACAAAACTAAAAATATATATATATATAAAACCAAAAAGAATTCTGGCTCCCAAGAAAGTTCATACTCGATGTCATCTAGACCCAGAACCTGCAATAGTGACAGATAACCCCGAATAGTTTCTCATGAAAAGGACCTTAGCTGAAGGTTCAGTGAGTCATTTTCCCCTTCATAAGTCCCTTTCCTTTTCAGGGAAACCTGTTACCTCTAAAATCCCTGACCTCGATACCTTTCCACAACAAAGCCTGGTTAGAACACGGTCCGATAGTTTTGCGACCAGAATCATCTTTGACCCAACTATTTTGCAACCCCGAACCCCCGAAGTTCTGTCTCCCACGACTAAACTGAAAATCACTCCCTCAGTGCTATCCAGTCCCTCCTCATCCTCTTCTTCAGTCACTACCTTGCCGATCATCCAGGTTTTCGTCCCACCTCCTCCACCCATCATGGCAGCTCGATATGCTCCTTTGGTGTTTCCTGCACCTCTACATGCCATGCCCCAAGACTATCAAACAAGACTTCCACAGTTCGATGCAACATGACCTTTAAACGCCCAACAACATGTTGATAAAATGAATGATTATTTTGACCTGCAAGAAGTTGATGAGGCTGACATTCAAATGAGATTTTTTGCCCAAAGTTTGACAGGTGACGTCAAGAAATGGTACAAAGATTTACCTGCTGCCTCAGTCCCTGACCTTGTCGCGTTCCAAAGACGTTTTCTTGACAGATGGGAGGTAAAGAAAAACCCTCTCCAAATATTGTTAGAATACAAGAATATAAGAAGAAATCAAGGTGAGACAGTACAAGATTACTGCACCCGTTTCAATAACCTGTACAACACAATTCCAGCCAAAATCAAACCTCCACAGGGCCTGGCATTGATAAAATTCTCTGATGGTTTTGATGCCAATATATCGTACCAACTAAGAGAAATAAATTCTACCACCCTGGCCGACATGCAGAAAAGTGCTATAAGTGTGGAGGCCAATTTGTTGGCAAAAAGGGCACATCCGAGGTCAGAAAGGAGAGTCACAATTAAAGAAGAACCTTCCACGTCGACCTCAGACTCCAAATTGGATTCTTTGGCTAGAGCAGTGGAAAGAATGATGGAAATACTTACTGTGTCAGACATAAATCCTCCAAGAGAAAATCCACCAGCTCCTCAGGTTCGAAACCCTAACTTTAGGAGAAACCCTCCTCAAATCAGACAGAGAGATCCAAGGTATCAAAGAGAGAAGATGGGTCCATATCAGCAGATCAGACCTCCTCTACAAGAAAATTATGCTGACGAGGGGGAGGAAGTAATCGAAGAACTAGAGGATACTCACATAAATATCATGGGCATTCATGACAACGAAGCTATTTTCCTTACCCAAGAAGAGCAAGAACTCTTTCTTCTCAATCAAACAAAAGTAAGTGAAGAAGCTGAAGATGTAGAACAATAGGCATTCGAAAATTCCATTTTGGAGGTACACCGGTAGTACAATCTACGGAGTAAGAAGACAGAAGGGAGTTCCCCAAAAAAGACGACTGAAACAAAGAAGGTAGTCGAAACCAAGAAGACCTTCGAGCCAACTGCCGAGAATATTCCTGAGGAGAGCACTGTCGACGCTCCCGTGAAGAAAAACCTTACCATTCTGAAAAGGTTGTCACAGCCCGAGGTTTCACCTATTAATCCACCAAGTACTTCTGAGCAGAAGAATATGGTGGACAAACCAGAATTGATGAGCCAAGGCAGAGCCCCTACACCTTTCAGCCTTGAGGGGGAATTGGCCAAAGTAAAAATTCCCATCYCACTTAYAGARTTGATGAACAAAGAYKKTTATCRKTCACAGGTGATTAAAGCACTGRCCATTGAACCTGACATAGGCACGAAGGCCTTAACCATTGGATCAACAAATCATTCAGACACTGTGAACCTTACTGATGATCAACCCGAGCTTCTTTTCGGACCTAAAGTATATGGTCGAGATGATACTGGTGAAGTCACTCCTTTTTACATTAGTCTAAACATACATGACTTGATCTTGCATAGCGCTATGCTGGATTCAGGTGCTTCCCACAATCTGATGCTCAAAGTAGTAATGGAGAAACTGGGATTGGAGGTCACCAAACCTTACAAGTATTTACACTCATTCGACTCCAATAAAGTTAGATGTATTGGTTTGATCAAGGACCTATGCATCACCTTGGTTCAGATTCCTGCGAAGAGCATGGTAATGGATGTGGTGGTTGCAGACATCCCACCGAAGTATGGAATGTTGCTATCCTAGTCTTGGGGGGCTAAGTTGAGAGGAACCCTGCAGCTAGATATGTCTTATGCCACTATCCTAGTTTTCGGGCAACAAAGAAGGCTATACAGAGAAACATTGATGAAGTACATGGTCAGTAGCCAAGAGAAACCGCACAACTATCCCCTCTACTCTGCACATTCCGATATGGATTCTTTTATCTTATACAATGATGGTGACACGGGAGATAAAGATACTTAGCTGGCGGAAGATACATCTAGCCAGGATGAAGGCCCAGAACTCATTGAGGTAGCAAGGATGAAGAACATGATAACTGAAGAGTTACCCGCTGATTTCTAGAGCATGGATTTTGATGGAGCAATGAGTAAAGAAGGAGCGGGAGCGGGAGTCTGGCTGCATAATCACATAAATAGGTATTCAGAAAACCATTCTTACAAATTAAATTTCCAATGCACTAACAATATTACTGAGTATGAAGCCTTGATGCTCGGTCTGAAGCTTTTGAAAAAAGTTGGTGCTAAACAGATTATGGTAAGAGGTGACTCTGAGTTGATAATCAAGCAAATCAAAGGTGAGTATGATGCGAAACACCCACGTCTTAGAGATTATAGGAATGTTGTTCTTGATGACTTGAGATGTTTTACTGAAGTTGACTTGCAGGTAATGTCGAGGAGACAAAACATTCTGGTGGACGGATTGGCTACTTCAGCAGCCACCTGTAAGATTCCTTTCCGCTCGACTCGTCCATACACTGTTGGGGTGAAATGCAGACCAACTATCCCCGACAATATCAGGTACTGGCAAGTGTTTGGTAATGATGATCAAATCGAAGAATTTATACAGTGTAAAAACGATTTTGAATGTACAAATATAGATTTAGAGAACGAAGATGAAAATGTAAATAGTTCTGAGCTTGAAATTGATAGTGTGAATACCGTAGATTCAGGAGAATTAGGCGATGGCGGACTGGATGTTGATGTTTTATAGTTGAAAAACAATGTTTTGCCTAGAGGTCTAGTTCTTTTAGAGGACTTGTTTGATTTTAACGACGTAGCCAAAAAACCAAAAATCGAAGCCCATGGACAAGAGGTAGAAGACTGTAATATAGGGACTGAAGAGAAACCCAGGATAGTCAAACTGTCTAAATCATTACCCCCAGAGAAAAAACTCAAATACATTGAGATGTTCAAAGAATATTCGGATGTCTCTGCCTGGGGCTATGAAGATTTGAAAGCCTACGATACCAACATCATACAACACAGGATTCCAATAAAAGAAGACCAAAAACCGTTTAGGCAGAAACTTAGGGGGATAAATCCAAAGTTTCTCCCTCTGATAGAAAAGGAAATCAAAAAAATGTATGATGCCAAAATCATAGTTCCGTTGCGTTTTTCCAAATGGGTCTCTAATTTGGTCCCTACACGTAAGAAAATCAGGGAAATCCGACTCTGCATAGATTTCCGAAATCTGAATAAAGTCTCCCTGAAGGATAATTACCCCTTGCCGAAAATGGACCACATCCTGCAAAGGGTGGTCGGATCCAGTTGAATTTCTCTCTTGGACGATTTCTCAGGTTACAATCAGGTCCTAGTTCACCATGATGACCAATACAAAACCGCTTTCACCACACCATGGGGTACTTTCATGTATGTGAAAATGCCTTTTGGTCTGATGAACGCAGGAGCCACTTTCCAGAGGGTGATGGATATCACCTTCGTGGAAGAATCGGGTAAGTTTATTTTCGTCTATTTAGATGATGTAACTGTGTTTTCCCGATCTGATGACGAACACCTGCGACACCTCAGACGAGTCTTCGAGAAATGTAGAAGGTTTGGGATTTCTTTAAATCCCAAGAAGATCCTTTTCGGGTTAGAGGAAGGCAAACTGCTGGGACACATCATCTCCAAAGATGGAATCAAAATAGACCCCAGCAGAATCGAGGCCATACAAAAATTAGAACACCCAAGAAACCTCAAAGAACTACAGTCTTTTATCGGGAGAATAAACTTTCTACGAAGATTCATTCCCAATTTGGCGAAGCTCCTTAGAAACATCACAAATATGCTAAAAAAGGATGTAAAAATAAAATGGGACTTCGAGTCCAGATAGTCTTTCGAACAAGTCAAACAAGCATTCACAGAAGCCCCTATATTGATCAGTCCTGATTTTACTAAATATTTCTATCTCTTTTCTTTCGCTTCCGAACATACTATAGCAGTGGTGTTACTGCAGAAGAACAACGAAGGGTATGAACAACCCATAGCTTTCTTTAGCAAAGCATTAAGAGATGTTGCTCTGAATTACAAGATAATGGAGAAACAAGCTTTTGCTTTGGTAAAAGCCATAAAAGACTTTAGAGTCTACATTCTTCATTCCCACACCATAGCATATGTTCCGAATGCGGTAGTAAAAGACATTTTGACACAGGACAACCCTGATGGAAGAAGGGGAAAATGGATTGTTGTCATTTTAGAATACGATATAGAGATTAAGCCCACAAAACTAATCAAAGGTCAAGGCCTTGCTAAATTAATGGCTGAATCTAACTTCCATGCTCTTGACATTAATTTTCTAGATGTGGCGGATGAACAGGGCGAGATGGCGACTCCAAACGTGAGAGAGGTATTTCTCAACCCTCCATGGTACGCAGACCTTATATTCGTTTTGCAAAATCTACAAGCTCCCCCTAGTTTGACTAAGACTAAAGCTAGATTTTTAAAGTTGAAAGCCTTAAAATTCTGTATTCTAGAAGGAAATTTGTATTGGAAAGATCCTAGAGGCATTCTGTTAAATTGTTTATTGAAAGATGAAGCTGATAAAGTGTTACAAGAATTTCATGCAGGAGAATGTGGTGGCCATCTGAACTGGAAAGTCACAGCCAACAAAATACTCAGAGTTGGATTCTATTGGCCCACCCTGTTCGCTGATGTACATCATAAAGTGGTTTCATGTCACCAATGTCAGCTGTTTGAAGGAAAAAGGAAACTCCTTCCTCTACCTCTGAAACCGATCTCAGTTGAGGCCCCTTTCCAACAATGGGGACTCGATTTCATTGGAGAAATACACCCCCCGTCTTCAGGCCAACACAGGTGGATTCTCACTGCCACCGATTATTTTACCAAATGGATCGAAGCAGTACCGAGAAGGCAAGCCACTGACTCTGTTATTATCAAATTCCTTGAAAATAATATTTTGTCTCGCTTTGGATATCCTAGAAAGATTATAACTGATAATGCAGCTGCCTTTCGGTTGAAGAAACTCATAGATTTCTGCAACCAGTACCAGATTGGTTTGGGGCATTCCACAACCTACTAGCCTCAGGGGAATGGGCTGGCGGAATCTTCAAACAAAACCTTGGTAAATATCATCAAGAAAACATTGCAAGAAAACAAGAAATCATGGCACAACAAGTTGGTGTTCGCTTTGTGGGATGACAGGTTGACCACCAAAAGGTCAATTGGTATGTCACCATACCAGCTGGTCTATGGTACAGAGGCAATTTTCCCCACTTCTTTAGGAGTCCATGTCATGAAGTTGCTTCAAGAGGTACAAGATGAGCCAAATGACTCACAGAGAAGGATCAACCAGGTGATCCATTTGCAGTAGTCTAGGGAGGACGTTTTCAACAAGACTCAGGTAATCCAAGAAAACATCAAGAAGATCTTTGACAAACGAACCAAGGAGGATGATTTTGATCTAGGAGATTTGGTGATGAGATGGGACGCCAGAAATGAAGACAAGGGAAAGCATGGAAAATTTGACAGTCTGTGGACAGGACCATACATGATCCAGGCCTTCAGGGGTAATAATGCTTTCTTTCTAAACAATGTTGATGGGACAGATCTGCTAGGAGGACTTGTGAATGGAAGAATGATGAAACATTATGTGCCACCTCAATAGAAGATTCGAGTTTTCACTCTCCATTGTACATACCATTTTAATTTTCATTTTTCACTTGCATTTTCTGAGTGAAGAACAATAGTCAGTTGGTTGAAGCCCGAAGAGAAGGCCCTAAGTTGTTGATCACTATTTTTCCATTTTTTGAGAATAAAACCAACGAAGGCTACTAGGCAGAAAAGTTTCAGAATGATAGGAACCAGGATTCTTGGCACTTCACAGGGCAACTACCATCCCCAGGTGGAGCCATTGTTATCATCCTATAAGTTATAGGAATCAACTGGTGACTGGGATATTATCTGTCTCTAGTGTTTTTGTTGACAAATGATTTTTTATTCTGCAAATAATTTGAAAAGAAAAGAAAAAGAAAAAAGAAAAAAGGAAAGAAAAGAAAAAGAAAAAAGAAAAAGAAAGAAAAGAGAGCATAAAAGAATTGCAATAAAAGCTCCATGCAATAATAGTAACTTGGTCCATACCTTTCAATCATTGCCAAGTTCTTTTTAAATTTGATGTTGATAGGGTAGTGAATGAATTTGGCTAAACAGTTTAATCTTAGCCAAAGTGTATAGGTTAGGTTAGTGAATAAATATGGCCAGGCTGTCTAATCCTGGTCAGATAGCCCCAGGGTAGAGTAATTTCTTAACCCAACAGTTTAATCTGGGTTAACTGTCATAGGAAACTAGGTTAGAACATAGGTTAGTGGCACTGTTGCTTCGTTTCAATAAAGCCAGCTTGATGTAAGTGTTGCACCATGTTTCAAATGCCTAAAAGATAGTTTGGTCAAAGCCCCATGGTGGTGTCTACTTGAAAGTTTGGGGAAAACCCCATAAAATGCATTTATCCTAAGTTTTCCCAGCGCATGTGTTCTCCTCTCCCCATTTTATGCTCCTTGCACATTTCGACGGTCCCGATCGCGGCACCTAGATCTACGGTGCACAGAGCATTCCAGACCCCCCCGACCATTCTTATTTTAACCGAGGGGGGGGGGTCCAGAATCGATGATAAGACTTGCACTCATCTGGACGGCTTAAGATCGAGCACTCAAATCAACGAACAATATTTGATTCCGGACCCCCCTGTCCATTTTTCCTTTAATGGAGGGGGGGGGGGTCCGGAATGAGTAATAAAGGGCGCGCTAATATCTACGGCCAGGAAACGAGTGCACTGATCAATGGCCCTAAATGGATTTCGGACCCCCCTGGATGATTTGCTTTTAACTGAGGGGGGGGTTTGGAGTGGTAATCTCCCTCTGGCGAGTCCCTTGTATTATGTGGCATAAATCTATTGGTCCCGAAGTCCCATCACCATCTGCTATTTGAGAGACCCCCCGTCACTTATGGACGTCACCTTCCACTTTTTCCACTTGTTCCCGAGTTAGTCACATCCCATAACTGTTGTAAGTCCCCTCCCCCCTTTCACTCATGGCAAGCCCCTTATTACGACTTTTACCTCCAATCCCTAGCCACCACGTCACCTGTCCATATATTTCAGCCACCGTCACTAGCCATCTCACGCCCAAGTGACCCGTTGTCCATTTATTACTGGATAACCTATCCGTTATCCAGCTGACCTGTCTCCCGTGCCCAACCGACCCCATTTTTAAATAAAGCTACCGTTTTTTCCCCTAATTTCGTTGTTCACTCGTCGCACCAGAGAAACTCATCGCTTTCTCCTCCATTACATCTCGTTGCCTTCATCCATAGTCATTTGACCCCACTAACTTTTTGTTTATTGCAGGTGTTGTTGCAGAAATGGCGCCAAAGCCCAGACAAGCAGAAGGAGAAGAGAATACGTTTCTCCCACCTTCTGTAGACCTGGACAAGATCCCACTGGTCGACAAAGACAGATTAATCGCAGATACCAAATGCGATTTTGATTTCTCAGACCTCCAGTCATGGCTGAGGGAAGTTTTCCTGGACCAGAGTGATGAAATTGGACTCTAGGAGTCCAATTTGCCCCTTTACCTCTTTCCCCAAATCCACCATTTTCCCAAGTTCGCACTTAAGTGTCAAGCTCATTATATTCCTGAACAAAGATCCGTCGTCTCCTCTTCCGGAGAGATCATGTTCGTCATCACACCCGAAGCCATAGACCAGATGATGCAAATTCCCCCTGCTGACTCTTCATCTCCTTTAGACCTAGAAATCCTTACAGAGTTGTATTAGAAGATCAATTTTCCCCAAAGAGCTCAAATATTCGAGATTTTCCTTCCCACCTCTGCTCAATTCCCTTCCACAAATCCCCCTTACCCGTCGTCCATGTTCTCCACTAAGGGAAACCAATTCATTTCTTCCTTTTGTGGTTTGCTAGGGTACTATTCCGACCAGTGGGTAGATGAGCCCATTCTGGGTTTTCTATCCATTTTCTCCACCGATGAAAATCCCACTACCCAGTTTGATTTTAGCACCTTCTTAGCAGATAATATTCACGAACAATTCGTGAATTTCGGCACGGAAGGCATGTTCAGATATTCATCAATATTAGCCTACTTGTTCGTCTTTTTCCAGGCAGATAAGTTTGCATTTTCCATGCAGAAGATGGATGCAGATGGTAAACCTCAGGCAGTTACAGTGTGGACCTCTTTGCTGAAGCATAACTCCATAGAGTATAACTTCAAGGCGTTCATCGATATGTTCTACCACCCTGTGGTAAGCATGCTAGGTGGCAGGCCCGAGCCTCGAATAAACGATGAAGTTTAGAGGATCCTGCACCTCTCGGACAATACAAAGACTGGGTATTGGTACCTGTATCAAAACCATACCGAGATCAGAGTATACGGGTGCGAGTTGGAACCCTATAAGTTGCCCATGTATGTGCCGGTCAGAATATTTGCGTTAGAATATATAAGACAGATCATAAATTCAGATGATATCCATTTTGTATCTTTGAAGAAAAAACAGAAGCTTAGAACCAAGGGGCAGATTGGCTCCTTCATCTGCAACATTCGTGGCGCCGAGGAAGAAGCGGACCAGATGCTGAGAGAGATGAAGTTTTTATTAAGTTTCCCATGGCATTATGATCCATGTGGGATCATTTCAGATATGAGGGTGAAGAACAAGAACATCCCGTATGTTCATGTGTCGAAGCCCGAAATTGAAAAATTCACGAATTAGATAGTGTGGGTGCCTGACACCTTGGTCGAAGTGGAACAAGAGGATCCCCCGACCACTTTGCCACCAATGACCACGCCACAGGTCCCAAAAGAGAAGAGGCCGAGGCAGGATTTATCTCCGCCTATCACTGAGGTATCTTTCGAGGAGTTCCAGCTGCACACTAAGAGGCCTAAGACCTCGTCAGTCCCTGGCCCAACAGGGGAAAAAGAAGCCCCTCCTACCACAGTGACCAAGTCGGTTATTCCTCCCTTTGGTTCGATCTTATATAAGGACATTACCCCAGCAATACCAAAGAAATCCACAGACTCCTCATTGGACACTCAGGCAGGCAAGACTGGGCCCAAGCTGAACATCTTCGAGAAGTACGAGTTGATCAAGAAAAAGAACCAGACCCTTACCTGCAGTACTTACGCTCAGTTTCGGAAACAGACGTCGACTGTGCAGCATAGGCTGTTGTTTTCATTTGATACAAAAAAGGGAAGAATACACACTGCCTTCCTCCAGGCGTAGGTACCAGACCCCAAGGTGATCATGGATTACAAGAGGGCCACCTTCGAATTCCAGATGAAGGACGTGCACCCAGCAGATCAGATGGATTTACACAAGCAGACAGGGTAAATGTTGTTTCATACATTGGCGCATGCTTCCTCTCCTGCAGCCAAATTGCAGGTGTCATTGAACAATGCTCAAACGAAACTCAAGCTGGAGAAGATATCGTCCTTTGCGAAGGACAATAGAATCGAAACTTTGGATGAGTTGGTCCTCAAGATCAGCTATGACCCTTCGAACGTCAAAGCAGCGGAGGAGATGATAAAGAAGAAGAATGCTGACATTGCCTCCTTGAGGAAACAACTGAAACTCCCGCCCACAAAGGACTCACAGGTGAAGGAGATAGCAGAGAAAGAAGGCGAGAAGGATGAAATGCTCAAGCTACTCATGGAGAAAAATGCACAGCTCAAAGAAATGGAAGCTGAGATGGAGAGATTATTGAAAGGGAAGGAGTAGATGAAGCCAATGGAAGTCATTCCATTGAGTTCCATTCCAATTTCATGAGCAAGCACTGTATCAGTGATAGCAGTCCCATCCAAAACTCCATTGACATCCCAAGAGAATACAGCCGACCTGGCTAAATCCATGGAAAAGATGAACCTGCAGGAGACAGAGATCAGCAGGCTTAAAAAGGAAGTTGAGAACCTTCAGGAACTAAAAACTTCCTTCCAGACCAGCCTCTCCAAAGAAAAGCAGGTAATAGAGCAGCTCAAGCAGGAGCTACAACAACTCCAAAAGCAAACAGTGGTAGGGAAGACTTTGGATGAGGTTAAAGAGAATGTATGGAAAGACATCACCAAGTCCATAAATGAGATATGGCCCATGATCCAAATCATGTTCGAGCAGAATGAGTTGGTCCAGAGGAGAAAAAAAGTCATTGAGAAGATCAGAGTAGAATTGGGAGATAGGCCAACACAGGCAAATGAGATCATCAAGTTCCTCAATTCTAAGACCAGGGAGGAGTTGGAAGAGCTGAAGATTGAAGACAGAACCGAGACCATCCTTGAGGTCAAAAGAGTTCTGACCAAGAGAAGACTAATGCTTCAGCTGGCAGAAAAGGTGTAGGTCATGGAACAGGGGGTACAAAGGTTCTTCAGTAATATTGAATCTCTCCAGAAGAAAGGTCTTCCTGGTCTGAAAGTGATCAATTATAAATTAATGACATTCCCAGATTACAAGAAGAGATTAGCTGAAGTGGCTAAGGACAGTTCAAAGTTTGCTGGAATACAAGGGAGCATCACCGGAAAATCATTCCTGGATGCCCTTTAGTTGTACATCAATATCCAACATGAGATTCGATACATATTCCTCACCAAGCCTACATTCTCCAAGTATACAGAAATGGATGAAGTGTATCGAAGACTTCTCAAAATCAACGTGCCTAGTCATCTCATATGGGAAGAGCTCTGTTATCTGATTGATTAGCAGACGATTTGTCCAGGTTCAGTCACCTACCCATCTAGATGAGGTCATGCAAAGACTTCATCAACAGCCTACCCAGAAATCAGTGTGCAGTTACACCAAGTCATCAAGCAGTTCCTAGATTTAGGAAATTTGTTAAATTAGTTAGGCTAAAAATAGATTTAGCACGTCCTGGTCATTTATGACAAGAATGTTTGTAATTTGAGTTATAAATACTTCACCTTTCGAAGTATTGAGGGTTGTTTATCTTCACACCCTGACGCTATCAGACTGTAATATTTTTGAAGAGATCTTCCATTAATAAAAAGGAGGCACTTTTACAGGATTCTTGCGTGTGTTCACTGGTGATGTTTACTCTCTAAGTTGAATGTTATTCTTTCTTTGTGATCATATTTTTTTCCGAAACTAATCTTTAAGAGTAACGAATGTTGCAGGATTTATATTGTATACCCTGTTTCTGACTCGAAAGATTTTAGTGTTTATCTTATGGTGTTTTCAATTAAGAAATTCTTAACCGCTTCTTAGTTGAAATTATCTTTCTCATCTTTTCTTCTATCCATCATTTAAGCTACTAAAAGATCTAGTGAGTATATTATCTCGCCCTGTAGAAGTCTTCTTTCGCGTTTCTGGTTTGTATCTCATATTTATTTAACACAGACCCCATAGCCCAATGGATGTGTAGACTGTCTCAACCAATTCACAAAATACTTTTTACAACAAAAACGACCTATTTCTTTACCTAGCCTAATATTTAAAATTAGAAACATAGCTAAATCATATAGAGAGATCCCTCTCTGAAGTTTGAAGGGCTATATCCCAGCTTCAAAAGTGGTTGGATAAAGTTACCTTTGTAGATTTCTTCTGTTTTTGACCTCTAGGAAATTTACCAAGTGCTAACACCTCCCATAAACTATACCTTCGAAACCCCAAGTGGCGAAGTAGCGTTATAAATTAAAACATGATTAATTAAACACTTAATCTTGGTTACGTCCTTTCTTATCTAAATCTAATCATCTCGATCTCGGGTTTTAGAGGCTCGAAAGGTTAGAGTGAAAACTCCCGATACGGCGAACGCCGAAAGGTTGATTAAAGTTTAAGTAAGCTTAATCAAAAAAGCTAAGCCAGCTCAATCAGTTTTCAATACAAATAATAATATGCACAGTCTATGAGGTAATTTTGAATTTTCCTTGTGCCAACTTCTGTCACGAACCGTCAAAATTTATGGCAATAATTTGAAGTAAGGAGAAACGGCAAGTAAGGATAGGGTCTTTATTGCTAAATCTATCTGTAAATATGATTTGGCTTTTATGTTCATAAGGACACCAAATTTTTTAAATGATCGAAGATATAGATATTTTTCCTTTCTGTTCTATTCACAAAGCTCATTTCTATCCCACGTAGATAAGTTTTTTCAGTAAACTAATCTTTGTATGTATACACATTTTTATTACAAGAGAGCTAAGTCACAATCTTTTGTCATGGCCTCATGAAAAGCGTCCAAGACAAGTGCTGAAATTTTAGGACAAGGCTCTGATAATGTTTCGGATGCTTCACCTCGAAGCATTGATTCCGTACGAACTTGGTCATACATCCCAGAGGTTTTTCAATCAGATTTGGTGAACTGTTCAGACGATTCCAGTTACAATGAGAAAGACGACTTGACTACCAAATATAAGATCGTTGTCCAGAAAGAGATGCACAAAGTAGCAGCTAGGCCACGTCTTCTGCCTTACTATGACATGATCTGATGGGCACTAGATCATGTAGATATCCCTACCAGAACCATCATCAGTGAGAAGAAGGTCATTTTTGGGACCTTTAGACCAGAAAACCTACAGGCGATGTACAAGTTACCACCCACATCGAACTTCACATACAATGCAGAGTTTCTAGAGGATTTTAAACAGAAGGAATGCGAGAAATATGTGAAAAGCTTATATGATTTGATCAAGGATTGGGTCTCACACCCATCGAAGTTCAGAGTAGATAAAAACAGAGTTGATTTCATATCTTATTTGGAAACACAGTTCAAATACATAGCGATGATGACCTGTAGATTGTACAGGAGGGAAGACACCACACATTTCTTCCTCCCATGGGTGCCTCTGATACATATAGTAGCAGAAGGTTGTTCTTTTGATTGGGCCAAATTGTTGTCAGATAGTCTGACCAGTTGGATTACATAATATCGGACGTAGAGGGCAAGCGGGAGAGCCACCTCATTTTTTATGTATGCATACATCATGGATGCCATCTATTCCATGACACCTTTTCCCTTAATGAGTTGGAGTTGGGCTCCATCGGAGACTGAGCCTATCCATGTCTATCATTCTAAGCTTTGGGAGGATAAGGATTCAGATTTTATATATGAAATCTTCAATTGGGTAATGGTACCAATGCATGTCACCATCTTCGGTAATCCACCGCCCCGAATCTCGGATAGCATTACGGACAATTTAAGCAGGGTGGCCGACTAGTATGTGGAGGAAGAGTTTTCATACATCAGGGTTTTCGGCACTTCTGTCCCTCCACATGATCTACCACTATTTATACCCGATAGGTTGGCATGTCATGAGATCACCATGCAAACCGTGATTGGTGGCATAAGTAAAGAGCTCAAGGGGTTTTCAAAGATGGTATGGCCACCTTTCCCCATTCATTTAAACACCTATTCTTTATTATATTTCAGGCATGTAAAGGCCGAGGCAACAACCTTAGAAGATATAAAATTAGTCAATATTGAATTCAAGAAACATGACCCACAGAGGGTCGTAAGTAATCACTTAGATAGTTGTAGCCTTAAAAGGTTTGAGCACAAGAATTTGCCTCATGATGATATTTTCTGAGGCGCGAGATCTTATGTCGAGGTTTTGGATCGGATACATGCCTTGTTGCCCGAAGAGAGGGTCGATGTTTTCAAGTTTCAAGAACATAGGCGAAGTTTCCTTCCCCTAGTATTACAAGGTGAGAATCCAATGACCGTAGAGGTGCAGAATACAAAGGCCAAAGGCTCCAAAGATTCAGCACTCGACCAAGGAGAACAACATGATAAAGAAGAGCAAGTTGGGGGCCAGAAACAGGAAGTTGATGCTTTCGATCCTCCAAGCGATCCAACTTCAGTTGTTACTCCAGGGAAATCATCTAAACAGGTCAGTAATCCCATTGTTTCTATTACTCCCCTACAGTAAAAAAAGGGAATATCAGATGCAGGTTGGATTTTTGGTGAAGAATTAGCACCCATATTAGTGGAAGAACTACCTCTGAATGAATTCTTCTTCGATAATAAGAGAAATTCTATCGTAAGACAATAACTCTACCAAGAGGCAGGTACTGTATCCAAGAAATTTAAAATTATAACCGATGGAAGAACCATGAAGAAAGAAGAATTTGCAACCCAAATAGCAGGAACATTGGGTGCTTTCGCTACGGAAAACCAATATTTGGTCGGGACCTTAAAAGATCAGCTGAAGCGAAAAAATCATCTAATCAAGACATTAGAGGCTAAACTAGCTACAACAGAGGCTACTGCCAAAGATCAGGCGAATGCAACTTTGGAGCAATCTAGAATAGATGATCAAAATGAAATCGAGTGGCTCAAAGTTGATCTCGAACAGGCACAGTTGATGGTTCATACAAGCCATATGCAAATAGTCCAGCAAGGAGAATTGATAGAGCAGCTTCGGGCCAAATTAGAATTAGCTAAAAGCCAGGTAATCGATATCGGGATATTTCAATCCCAAGCAATAGAAATCAGAAAAAAGGTTATCAACGATGCAACAAGGTCTTCTTGTTAAAGTAGAAACGATTCAAAGTAGCTGCCAACTCATTGATCAGATATTGGTGAACCTCTCTCTTAGAGAAAGGGAAGTTGGAGCGGCTCAAGTTACATTCCAGGAGGCTATTATAGCCATGATGAGAAAGGAAATAAGCAGTAGTTCCAATTTTCCCATCTTAGAGCAGACCAGGGGAAATATCTTGTTGAAAGAACGAGAGAAAAATATATCTGAAGGCAGACAAGAAGCTAAGGAGATAAACAAATCTTGTGAAGAAACTTTCAGTTTGTTAGATGGGATGTGGTTGGGTTATGATGTTGAAAGTAGCATTGAGATACTGGGTCGGATCAATACAGCCAAATATCTGCTAAATGTCAAGGAAAGTGAAGAAAGAGAATTAGCCAAAATTTCACAAATAACCCAGATAGACATAGTTCAAATAGATAAATGGTTAATTAAACCAAGTATATTATTATGTTCTATCAACGCCAAAGACCAGTAGGTGGAAGGCAGGTTGCCACGATTGGTGAAAGACTGTTATATTTTTTAGGCCAATAACCAAGCAGAACCTTTTAAGCTGATATCACAGTTGGTAGAGAAGTGCGTTATTTGCATTGAGTAGGCGAAGAGGCAGGTTTCCGGTACCAAATGAGGACAGAGATAAAGAAACGAAACGTTTTAACTCCTTTGATTTTAACCGAAAATCTCTGAAACGATTGAGATTCCAGCATATAAAATATGTATAAATATACATTTTGTAGAAGGAAAAGAGGCTAAACCCTTTTGGTCGATTGTAATAGAGGTTATCTTCTTGTTGAATTAATACAAAGAAATCCAGAGAATCCTGATTCCGTCACGACTGTGCTATGAGTTTGTTCTCTTCGTTATTCATATTCAATTTTATTTATCTTATATACATCTGATGAATGTTGCACTGCAATTTAGTAAAACTTCTACTGTGGTGGTTAAATTTTATTCATCTATATTCTTTACAGTTTTTCCTCTGTATCGGCTAACAGTAGATACAAGACCTGTGAACCGTTAAGTTGTCATATTTCATGCTTCATCAGACTCCTTCTTATTCTATTTTCTTCCTCTGTTTAAGGAGTGATATTTTCCCTTGATAGGAGCCTTACTTTATAAACAACTAAATGTTTTTCTCATATTTCACACTTTTTATTGAAAATATAACACAGTTATGGAAAAAGGCCTTTGGTTTTCATTTTTGTCCTTAAACATTAATTTCAAATTTCTCTTTATAAGATCAAATTGATACAACTTAAAAACTTTAAGATTTCTTTTAAATTTTTCTGTTCCTCTATGACTGTCCCCGCTGTAAGACAACCGAATATTGAACCTGGTTTATCGGACCAAACCCATATCACTTTAAATATTTTTGATACTATACTTAAAATAACCACCACTCGGGTAGAACTTGAGCGTTCATGGGCTGCAATAGAATGGGATATAAACATCTAGGAACAGTTGGAAGCTAGACAGTGACAACCTAGAAATCAATCCTAGCTTCCTTTCTCGAAGTTATACTATCCTCCCTTTTTACACCTTACTAACTTTCGGATGCCTAGACATTGTACTTGTGAAAGCCTTAAGTACATACTCTGGAACAACAGTACCAACCTTTTACAATACCTTATAAGGGCCATAGTACTTTGGTGATAATTAACTATCCTTCTTGGCTTGCTTGAGGGACATTTGTTTGTATGGTTGTAGTCTTAAAAGCACCCAATCCCCTACTTCAAAACTTCTTTCACTACGATGTTGATATGCTTGTTGTTTCATGCGATTATGTGCCATGGTCAGGTTGTCATTTAAGATTTGGAGAACTTGTTGTTGATGATTGATGTGATCTTCCACTACTTGAACCTTATATTTTTATTTTAGAGAAGAAGTGATGGAAGGAGGGTGGTATCCATAGAGTGTCATAAATGGTTTCATTTTTGTTGCAGTATGAAAGGAAGTGTTATACCACCATTCTGCCAAGGGTAACAATTTGAACCATTGTGTTTGTTTATCAGAGACAAATAAATGAAGGTAGCCTTCCATACATTTGTTCATGATCTCAGTTTGTCCATCAGATTGAGGATGATAGAATGAGCTATGAGCCAATTGAGTACCCAAACAAGAAAATAATTCTGTCCAAAAATTTCCACTGAAGATGGGATCTCTGTCACTTACAATAATCTTTGGGCTGCCATGTAGCTTTTAAACTATATCCATGAATTCAGTGGCAACTGTACTATCTTTGAAGGGATGAGAGAGTGCACAAAAGTGTGCGTACTTGGTCAGTCTATCAACAATTACCATTATGACACTCTTTCCTTTAGACTTTGGTAACCCTGTGATGAAATCCATGGAAACCTCCTCCCAGCGTTGACTTGGGATGGCTAATGGTTGTAAAAGACTTGAGGTCTTAATTATTTCCACCTTATTTTGTTACATTCTGCCACAAACCTTTGAACATCAGTTTTAAGGCCATCCCAAAAAAAATCCTTCTTGACTCTATGGTAGGTTTTCAAAAATCCCAAGTGCTCTCCTACTAGAGAGGTGTGCAATTCCAATAGTACCTTTTGTTTGAGTTGGGAGTTCTTGCATAAA
>SNQJ01S0036608.1:89466-117314 GCA_010110895.2 Picea sitchensis
AGTAGGATTTTCTAGAGGCTTATTTGGTGTAGAAGTTCCCTTTTTGGGTGGCATGTTGGCCAAGTATCACTTTTGAACCTTGATTTTGAGGTGGTTCTGCTAGACAATATTTCTTCTGTTGTATCTCCCAAGTTTCATCCCTTTTGGGTATTAAAATTTCTTTTATGTAGTTCTATGATATTTCTTCTCTGCAATTCCACAGGTCTGATCAAAATTGGATGTTCCAAGTGGAATTTATGGTAACTTCCCCACAACTTGTGGATTTTTGGCCTTTATAGGAGATCTCACTTGTATAGCATGCCCCGCACAAAATAATTGATATAAAATTCTGAAACTCCTACCTGACATACTACAGACTATCCACTATCTAATGAAACTAGTCTCACTCAATTTGGATACTCTAGGAAGACGTTATGGTTGGTTTACCTAGAACACCTTCTTGATACTAGTCAATAGGACTAGTCAGAGACCCTATCTTCCACAGGGTGTATATACAAATGTAAGATGAACCATAAACTAAATTTTTTACCACAAATACCTTAATAATTTATGTGAATATCCTCTAGATTTTAGGGTCTAAAACGTTACAGAAATATTTTTATAGAGAAAATTCCGCAATGACTCAGTTCAAGATGATTCCAGAACCCTATATTGCACAGGCTGTATCTCTGAAAGTATAAGACCTCAGGAGATGAAATTTTAACGCAACATACCTTCATCCGTCTGATAAATATCCTCAAAGTTGTTCCTTCTGAAACATTGTAGAAAAAAAGTTATATAAAAAATGCCAAGGTGTCTCATATGTAGAAGAGAAACCCCAAGACCTTGAGCTCTGATACCATATGTTAAGAACCAAATATCAATATAGCATAGAAAAACCTCATAATAAGTACTCAACACCTTGCAAAAGAGATAATTTCAGATAATAATCTTGTTTGAGGGGGAAACCTCCTTCTACCCCACATAAATGTTCAAGTACAAGATGATTCCAAATGAAAATGTATCCTTGGTATATATAGGAGACTAGGAGGTATAATTGCAACTAATGAAATAAAGCCGACATAAATAAAATAACATTACTAATGTAATATGCCCCAATTAAGGGGTAATGACCCAATATTAGGGCTTAACATATAACGTAGTGAGAAAGGCATGTATATAAGTGTATTATAGAATAGATTAGGAAAGAGAAGTAATAAAAAGAAATAAAAAAGGGGAAAAAGAGGAAAAAGGAATACAAAAATAGAAAAAGGAAGAAAAACACAAAAAGACATAGAAGTGGACTGAACCACAAGAATGTGCGGAAAAAGTCACACACAGTAATTATTGCGACAAACATCAGAATACAATGCACATGAAAAATTACACTCAGCACAAATGCACGCAAAAAGTGAAAAACAGATATGACCGGGTCTATAAAAGGTAGAAAGCATGCATTTATTCAACACTTAGCAATTTTTTAGCACAAATAAAAATATAAAGAGCATTCCCTAGGTATAATTTTACGAAGAAGCAAGCAAGTGTGTGATTCAAGAGAAAAGGACCCCACCTAAGTTCGAAGCGCCAGGCTAATATGTCCAGGTTACTTGGCAGGGCCAAAGGCATCAAGACAGAATGACACAACCCAAGAATGTGGTTGAGTTGGATGATTTCACCACCTCAGACACAAAATCAATCATCCCAACATGGGTTGAAGAGGAAACATCGACAATGCAACAAGGAGAAATAGGGAAAAGTTTTGGGGCCCAGGATGGTATTTCTAACCCTAACCTTGAGACATTTGTGAATCATGATGAACAGTGGGACTGCGATAAACCCACGAAGGTGAGGAAGTGTTGGTCTAGGACATCACCGATCGAACGAAGTCCAAAAGGGAAGAAGAGGACACATACACAACAGAGGCAGGCCCGTCTACTACGGGACACAAAAGAAAGTCATAGGACACCATGGATATTAAACTTGCATAGCTCTGAGACATAGTGATAATTGTGGATGATATGCTGGGAATGGTACCCAAACTTCAATAATCTGACCACGATGTGCACAACGTGACCAAATTCCCATATTTGGTCGAAGAGTCTTATTTATCAAACATAGGGGAAATTGGACCCCTATGCAAACCCATAATGGATCTCGCACAATGGATAATAGGGTTTTATAATGTTGGAATCATGAACCTGTTGGACATACCACACTTCGCGCACGGTAAAAATGTTGGGCTCTTCGTTAAACAACTAGTCACCCGCATGCATGGATGAATCCTATGGATGGATAGGACAATACAGATAGATGTGGAACTGATTTCTAAGATCACGGGACTACCTACAGTCAACGTGCATCTAGAAAAATACTTGGATAACAAGGAACGCGAGAAGGAAATCACAGAGTTGGTCAAAGCACAGTTTGGCACCAGTCGGGGTAATATGGGCATTGTGATCAAATATATTAATGACGACGTGACAAGGTTCACCAGCAAGCTTATGGATTGCAAGATACTAAGGAAATTCCATAAACAAGAAGCACTGGCAGGAGTTATTGTAGTAGTCGTGTAGTGTGCGAAAGGAGTAATGTTCAACTAGGAACCATACCTGCTGAACTAGTTTTTGGTAGATTGTCGATATGCATAAGATAATGGAAATGAGTTCCATTACTCATGGTTGATCATTATTATACCATTGGCAGGATGGAAGGAGCCAAAATTCTCAACATTCCTGGATAGGAAGGGGAAATGTTATGCAACTAGATATGAGTCCCTCTGGTAGGCCAAGGATAAAAAAACTCAATAAGAAAACGTTGTTTTTGAAATGTTGTTGTATGAGATACAATAGCACACAAATAATATATGGCACATACTAGTGGAGGTAATCCAAGAGAGAAAAGGGATAACCAGGTTCAAGGAATCCAGGCACCACATGTGGATCCAGTCCACAAGGGATCCAAAGAGGGCATGGCTAGAAATGCAGTATTGCATCACCAAGGAAGAAGTGGACTGTATAGTCAAAGACTAGCCTGCATAGTGGCAACTGAGAGTAACAAAACCAACAACAAGGCTAGTCACAGTGAAATATTCCAGGCCTAAGGAGAAGGCTGAAGTAGGTTCCTTAGCAAGAATGAACATACCAATCGATAATACTAGAAAGGTTGCAACACAGAATCAACCAACTGGAACTAGCACAGTATTGAAATGACCAAGGAGAATAAAAACAACCTCAGGAACTGGAAACTGAACACACACCAGAAAGGAGGATACTCCACAGGATACCGAAGAGAGGGTCCAAGGTACAACAAGTGGGGTGCAACCCTCACAGATAATGAGGAAGCCAACGTAGGAAAAAGAAGCGCACAAGAAAATAAAATACATAACAGAAGAACCAATCATCACCCTGATAGAGGATGATGTAGAGTTAGTCACAGACAAGGTCCAAGATAAGGGGGAAGAAGTGGTCTGCATTGCATAGGCACAATAAGAATATATCATGGCCAATCTCCTAGAATTCCATGAAAATATACAATAATTACGGAGTCAAGAAATACCACAGGCCACAATGCAACAATAGGAAAATACATAGTGACCCCCTGTGTAGAAAGAAGGAGAGGAGACAGTGGAGTGGGTAGTCCAAGGTAGGGAGACATTTACAGTCACACACCAAATGATCATCTTGGATCAATAGACTACATAGAAACCGATGGGGGACATGGAACAATTGGAAGTTGTCATGGTACAAATACCCACCAAGGAACTATATGGACTCCAGGCCAGTGTACTGAAAGAAGTGAAATCCAGGGACCACACAAATGAAATCAACATGGAGGTGGGTAGAGGAGTCACTTAAATGCTACAAATCACATGCGACCAACTGAATTCAGAGAAAGAGGAGGAGAAATAATGTGCAAATAAACTAGAACAAGGATTAACAATGGTATATAATCGTATCCCACACAACTTTCAAGCACCCGAGAGGAATGCAGAGGAGAATATCAACATGATCTTGCAAACACTTGATAGATATAATAATGAAACTGGGGTGCTCAAAGAAAGGCTCAATCCTATGAATCCTCTTGAGGTTCGAGAATAGAGAGAACAACAGTCTTCACTCCAGATAGTTGAGATGGATAAAGAAGCAAGGGAAGTAGAATATCTATTCGACAGAACTGCGCAAATACAGACTCTTCTGGAGGAAGATAAACAGGTCCAATAGTGGGACCAATAAGAGGGTAGAATCAGTGGGACCATAAAGTATCTAAAGCAATGGAAGAAGACAATGAGTATCACAGAGCGCTTGAAGGGCACTCAAGAAATGAAGACTCTACAAACATAGTTGAAAACAACGTGGACAAAGAAGTAAGAAAGACAAGACAAATTGGAACCCCTCCAAGATCAAGCAACACAGATGATTGCGCAGTTGGAGGAAGAGAAGAAAAGTATGGCATGAGCATAGATAGATGGTGCATCATTAATGTAGGAGGAGATAACAACGTAGTCAGTGGAGGCACTAACATGAAAAGTTCGCAGATGAGGGAAAGAGGAAAGAAAATAGCAGAAAAGTTCCACAGTTTGGACAGGGTAGTACAAGGAGCGTGCACTACCTGAGTGGCTCGAGACAAGCCACCTGTCATTGTTGCGGCCTATTGGACCCAAGCCTATTTTGATAAGGAAGGCTATTTTGGGCACAGGCCTAATTTTGGAGAAAAGATTTGTTTTAGGAAAGACCTAATTTTGGAGAGGAAGACCTAATTTTGGAGCACGCATAACAGATGGAAAGAAAGATGCATGCATAAAAAAATAAAAAGCATCATGCAATATGAAAAGCAACGTGGCACGCCAACAGACAAGACTAACCATAATAGGGTTAGGGTTTTTGATAACGATTGTAACGACTATAATCCTGTAAAATAGTATAAATAAGAACCTAGGAGGTCTAGGTTAGAGGTTGGTTGGGTAAGTGGTTGAAGGTTGTTGATAATAGTGGTAATAAGGTTATAGAAGAGTCATATAAGCTAGATTTTGAGGGTTACGTCACATGCTGAGGAGACAAGTGTGATCTAGTCCACCTCATAGAGGTTCCTTAACCTCATCATGATTGTATGATTTACTATGTAATGCGCACAATGCCATATTTTCCAGCAGATTAAATACAAGAGCAGAGAAGCCAACTATTTATGGACGTAGCCCAAGGAGGGGGTGAACCATGGTAAAACCTATGTTCTATATGATGTTTCTTGAATGTTTACTTTATGTCAAAGATTATCTTATGAATGAATTATTAAATATATGTATTAGCATGCATGCATGAGGCTAAAGATTAATGAATCTTAGGAATACTTGAATCAATAACAAGATTAATGCATAAATAAAGATATAATACAGTCCCATATCCCCACTCATTCCTATATTGTAATCACCTGGGTATTAGAGTCACCCATAGAGCTATCTCAGGTGAGACTGCATTGTGCACCCTGTGTGCAACGTTTCCATCTGGTTTACCAAGAGGGACAATAGTTTTAGAGGGTTTTGTTGGAAACTGTAGTGTCCCCAAGGCCGAGCCCCAATGTAAACCATGCTCTGAAAGAGATTGTAAATATGTGTTATAGGCTGGTGAGCCAAGTTTTGTATAAGCCGGTAGGCTTATGTATTTGATTAGGCCAAAGAGCCTAAGGGTAGAAGGCCACAGGCCTGGATTTTGTATCTGTATGTATGCAGCACTTCAATAAAATATAAAAAAACGCAAGGTGCAGACCGACCACGATGAAAGAGTGATGGGGGACTGAGCGTCCACAGAGTGGGCAAGGGATTAAGGGCGAAAGAGTGATGGGCATCTGAAAGGCCCATGAAAGTGGGCAAGGGATTATAATGGAAGGTGGCGGGTCATGTTGAACCTGGCTAAGTCAAGCGAAAGGGCCCGGAATAATATTTAATATTATTTGCTAAAGAGAGCCATGTGCATACTTCTAAGTTATTTGAAGACGAAAGTGGACTTCAAATGTGAAGGAACGTAGCTTCATGGGTGATAAGTGTCAACCTAGGCGAAGCCGCAGCTAATAATCGCCAGTGCTGCCATCGGGTTCCGGCCCCATTTCTCACAATCACGATAGTTCCTCCCATCTCGACCGGATCATTCGAAATGAATGGTCGAACTCAGAGAGATACCCTCGCATCTTCCGAACTGCATACCCTTGAACCTAAGCCCGTACTTTGGGAAAAGTTGTGTTTGTCTTAAAGTTGTTTCATCCTCCAACCTAAAAGGCCTGTAATATCTTCGAAAGATAGCCCAAGACTGGCTTCAACCATCAACTCCGGTGGAGTGGAATCTCTTATCTTGTGAAACTCAAACTCAAAACCGTGGAGTCTATTCTTGGATTGTTGAGCCCGCCGGGAAGCCCTGCCGCTTCCATTGATGTTGTATTAATGCTAGCCGGACTAATGACATATTTACCGCCGCTGTGAACTCGTATTATATTGCGTAACCTCCGTGAGGGAGAAGTGATTGTGGTCGAAGAGGCGTTGTCAAGCCCGGCGAAAGCAACTCTTCCAGCAGAGTTTGGTCGGCGTTTTCTTCCAGAGTGTCCACTACTTCGCCTCGAAGACTTTCGATCCACCGCTTCCGGTGACCCATAGTTAGCAACTGGCGGATCGTATGCGAAGCTGCGTATACCCCTAGCCAAATGTGCATGTGTGGGGACGAGGGTCTAGTAGTAGTGGCTTAAGATGGCAATTTCTTGGGAAGAATCCTTCCAGATATTTATGCGATGTCTTCCCAGAATCTCAACCCAGCCCAGATTCCTTTGCCTGGGTGGAGCCCGTCCAAATGGGCGACCCAATCAGTTGAGCCTATGAACAAAGGTGGTCTATACCGGGAGGTTCGTAAAGGCATGCACTCTGGCTATATTTTCACAAATCGCCAAAAGATGTAAGTATTCCCAACTATGTTTTAACATACTTAAGTACGTGATGGTGTTGTTCATGCATCATGTTTCCTACCGCAGGTAAAAAGAGTTGCCGTTTGACGCCAAGTGGAATGTGTGATTATAGCGCAACTTAGATACGTTTCAATTCCCAGATTTTCTAAATGCGTGTTTAACGTTTAAACGTACGTGGTTACATTGTCCCGTTTCATTATTAAAAGAGTGCGTACGTAATATTAAGGCAAGACACGATTAAACCTTTGGTTCTTTGAAAGGGTAACGCTTGCCAAATTGGTATCGAGCACTGGTACACTGCCAAATTGGTATCATAGAAATTGGTACACTACAAATTGGTATCGTGAGCCAAGGTTCTCAAGACTCCAGCCTAGATACGTTGATTTCGCCCTTGGACCAAAAATGTGAAGAGAAATTGGGCCCGGAATGGCCAATTTCTGACACGCTGGTTTGTTCCAGCCAAGGCCAAGTAGTTGTTCAATTCACATTTATAATAGGATATTGATTTCGCGTCATGGAAACTACAAATCACCGTATGGTCTGCTGCAACCACTGTGAAGACAAAGTTTCAATTAATGGTGTGAGAACCGCCTGACCGGCTCTGGAGGGAAGGAAACCCCGTAACCGCCGATTCATCGTGCACCATATTCAAACTTTCAATGATGCACGTGGAGTTAAACTTGGAGGATCGTAGAGTCGTAAGATCCCCGGATTTCCACCCGCCAACCGCCGAAATGATTGAAGCTGCGCAGACTTGCACCCTCATGGGTAGAGGACAGGTCCCAAAGAAGTGTCGGATATTTAGTCCTGGGGAATCCAGACCCGCTGATTCCTAAAACCCAAGAGGATCATAGCCGTAAAGTCGAGCGACACGCGGTCGAACCTCGAGGGAGGAGCTCCAACCAGGAGAATCAAACTCTCGGTTAACGAAAATCCTCATTGACCTAAATCGCGATCCGCCAATTCGCGACAAGATCCAGACCATTCATTTAGTGGACACAAGGCAGAGATTTGCACCATCAGGAAAGTCCCGACAAGGAGTAAATCCATCTGTGATTTCCAGGTTCATCTGAAAGTCTCGAGAAAGAAGTCATTCATCTGAAACGTGATTTGAGAAACGGAATCGGAAATCGGAGATTCGGAGGCAAAGTTGTTCTGCGGGGAAAATCGCGCAAATCGCGGATACCGTGATTTCCGACAAGGTTTAGGTGCTTACACCGACCGCCGAGGACAAAGGGCGACGAGCAACAGGAGAAAGGGATTGTTGACAAGTCAACGACAGGGACCCATCGGAGATCCCAGGAGTTTATAAAGCATGATATATTGAAATCGCCGAAACCCCGAAGCGTGGTTTCGATTAAGGTCATAGTGTGGTTGTATGGTGAGTGGCTCTATCTCATAGGGCTGTAAGTACCCGCGACGAAATCCATCGTGAAATCTAAAACGGATTTTCGCTGTCAAGCGCTTTGGCGCATTCATATTTGCGAAAACCCTCTAACTCGATAAGGGATAGGTTATTCGGTCAATGCAGACAATGGTCTCACCGATAGGGCTTTATCTTGAGGGCTAAGGCATCGGAGAATTGAGTTATGAGGGACATACCGTTGAAAGACAAGGGTCAAACTCCCCGAGTAGGAGTAGACACGGCATGAAACGGCCACGGCTCGTGTACATGGTCATACTTCAAGAGCTAGGTCAGAGGGCCACCAGAAAAAAGGGCTTATCGGAGATTGGGAATCCTAGAGGATAGTAAACTTTGACATCAAGAGTTGTGAAACTCTAAAACTGGAAGTCCCGAAATAATCAAATTGAAGTTTCGTACACTCAAAACACGCAGCCGCATGTTATTAGAAAACTTGTGAAGCCGAAATAACTTTCGTCCTTGTTCGTATTAATTATGAATATTGTGGGATAATGGCGAAGATTTAATGGTTCGATAATTTTGAATTGATTGCATAAAGGTATGTGCAAAAGAAGTCTAAATCTGCCGTCAAAACCTGCAGAATCAACGCCAAGTATGGAGGGGGGGAAGAATGCAAATTATCCCTAAAATGGAAGACGAACAAGAAGGAAAGGATGTTAACTGAAGTCGGCTGATCGAACTCTAATGGGAATGGAAATGAGATGGATAAGGAAGGAAATAAGATGAAAATCATTGAAATATTGCAGAAATATGTTCAGAGTTATAAGGATGATGATTAGAGGCTTATGAAAGTCAAGGATCAACAAGGAAATTAAACTCAAGATTCTTGGAGAGTCTGAAAGAATAGGAGAAGAAACTTGAGAAAGGAAGAGACTCATACCACTGAGAGTCGCAAAACTCATGGGTAGAAGAAGAAAGTCGAGGAGGATAGCCGAGCATCACGTAAATACCCCAAAGACGCTCGTAGTAAGACACACGTTAGCCAAGCCCATCACCCAAAAACATCAAAAACTGAAGGAGGAATCAAAGGAGATGAATAAATTAAACCTCCAAAATTTGATGGGGAGCATGTTAGAGGAAGATGTCGAAAGACATGGTTTCTCGGCATGAAGAAATACTCTTCCAAATTGCACTTATTCTCGCCTGCGTAAGGGAAGAATTGCACAAATTAACCGAAAGGAAAGGCATCCATGTGGTGGGATCACGAGGTGTGCAACACTCATCAAAGAGAAAGAGGTTACTTGAAAGGATCTGGCAAGAGGTATTTCGAGAGGAAATACCGACTAAAATATATTATGACAGAAGATGAAAGAGTTCTTCAACTCAAGCTTGTGGCAAGTATGACCATTGATGAGCATGAACTAAATTTTCTGGAACTACCGAAGTATGTTCCATTCATCAAGGATACTGCCAAAAATTCAAAGGTATTTGAGTGGATCGCCACCTTCCAAGGGTGACAAGATTCAATATTGATCCCAATACCATGGAAGAAACCATGGTATGAAGGGCTTAAATGCCCATGAACAAGAGGGAGAAAAGCCTACCTTTCAAGGCTTGGGATGACCACAAGAGGTTTAAGAAGGAATAGAGACAGAATGGAAACAAACCTTCCTTTCAAAAAAAGTCCTCATGGACAACCATCGCTTAGAGAGCCGAGAATGACTAGCAGAGACCAATAAAGATGCAGACAGCCTATCTGCTAATGCTAAGGAAACCAAGGTACATAGATTGTCCTCATAAAAATGGTAAGGCAAGATTGTACGCGGCTACACCGGCTCAAATAAGCTAAAAACAAAGTTGGAGGATATGGCAAGAGAATGTCGCAGGATCTATAAACACAATAAGTAGCGTAATTTCAATCATTATTAGCGATTGATGTGGAAGGTACGATTAACAACCAACCACTTGTTATTTGATTGATTCGGCCAGCCATAGTTGATTGTAGATCCTAGAGTGGTAGAAAGCATGCATCTAATGAGAAGTAAACATGAGAAGTCTTGGTTAAGGCGCCAGTCATATGGACCAAGAGGAAGGTCACTAATTGGTTAAGTCCCGCTCGCTGACATGAATGGAATGAGCACTAAGGTTGAATCGAACATTCTTCCTTTAGGCTCACATGATTGCTTAATTGGGATGGACCGCTTCGGGACCCAATAATCTACGTCTTCCGGATTGTCAAACAAGAGATTTATACAACATGTCCGATCTAAGAAGGAAATCGCAATGTACCAAGGAATTCTAAGTATCGTTGGTCGTTGAGAAACGGCAAACAAGAACAGCGACCAAAAAGGCCGCCAATTATTTGCGTACCGGTGCAGCGAAGCATCTTCCAAGATGTGTGGTCTCGAAATTCAAAGACCTAAGTGCTCAATGAACGAAGGACGATTTCGTGAGGTGCCCTGGACTACTCCTAAGAGGACATCGCATTTTCTATAAACCGATGCCCCGATGCCTCCAATTTAAAGACTGTGATAGAATGAGCACACCAGAGTTTAAAGAGTTGCACCAGCAGCTCTAAGAGATATTAAAGAAAGGGTACATTTGTCCCAACATACCGCGGGAGCCCCAAACGACCAAAGTGAAGAAGAAAGATGGACGATGAGGCCGCAAATGACTCTCGCATTTCGAATAAAAGTCACCCAAGCCAAGAACAAATATCCCTCCCGCCAAGGATCGATGATCTTTGATCAGTTGAAGGATACAAAAATATTTTCGTAAAAGATTGATCTTGGATACGGATATCACCAAGTGAGAATAAGGGATGAGGACATCACAAGACCGCCTTCAACAAGGTACCCACAATATGAATTTGCTGGTGTCAGTTTGGATCGGCCCAACGCACCGCCTTCATGCCCACGAATGGGGTGTTTAGATTATTTGGACAAGTTTGTAATAGTCTTCTTAGACGACATCTTGGTGTATTCCAAGACGTGAGGTAGAGCATGAACAACATCTTAGACGGTGTTGCAAAAAGCGAGAGAACACCATCTTTATGCAAAACCGGCAAGTGCTCATTTTACCAAAAAGTAGATCCATTACTTGGGACACATTATATTCGAAGAACTACCTACTGTGGATCCTAAGAAGGTACAGCTATCCGGCTAGAATGTGCCAAGGAATGTAATAGAAGTTAGACCTTTTATGGGTATGATGGGCTAATATAGGAGGTTCATAGCCGGATTTTCTGGGGCGATAGCTTATGCCATCACTTCCTCAGAAGAAGGGGAAGAAGTTCCTGTGGACTGAAGAATGTGAGAGCGCCTTCCAGCAATTGAAGCAACTCCGCTCACTAGTGCCCTCAAATTCCAAAGATCATCGATCCAAGTAAGGATTACAGTGTGCAATCTATGATGCGCAAGGAGGCTCGAGGAGTTCTCACCAAGAGGGATTTGTAATTTGTTATGAATCCCGGAAGCTTAAGGAACATGAAAAAAATTATGCCACACACGATTTAGAGTCGGGTAAATATTTCACGCTTCGAGGAAATGGAGACATTACCTCATGGGCAAGAGATTTGAATTAAGAACGGTAATTCACAACACCGAATATTTATTCGATCACCAACCTTAAATGCCGACACAAATTAGATGTATCGGAATTGCGGTGAATATGGGACTTTGATATCGTATAATGAGGGAAAGACAATATGGGTCAGGGCGCACTCAAAGATAAAAGTGAATGAATTACATGCTATAGCCATTAGCATGTACCAAAATAATATAAAGAGTAGAATTTTTGAAGCTGCAAGTGTCGATTTGCAGTACAGAAATCTTGCAGCAAAGCTACAATGAACATGAAAGACCACAGATCGAGAAAGGTTACACCTTGGGAACTGATAGTCTACTTCAGTATAAAAACAAAATATACAAGTACCCAATGACAGAGAATTGATGCTGGAAATTCTAAAAGAAAATGGCTAATGTGACTTATGCTAGTCATCCCGGATATCAAAAGACTATGGCAGAAATCAAAAGCCATTATTTTCGGGCTGCATGAAGAAGGAAATTGTCAATACACGCCGTATGGCTGAATGCCGTATATCATATCGGTTAATGCATTAACCCAACATGGTTGTTGCAGCCTTTACATGCCCATGACCCCGAAAGTGGGAAATGGGAGGTGATAACCATGGATTTTATCACGGATTGCCCGTATCAAGTAAGTGTTATTATTCAATCATGCGTGGTGGTGTAATGCTTTGATTAAAGTCAGCCCCATTTTATTCCATTGAAAACTACCTACAAAGAAATGTTGCCGATATCTTTAAAGAAGTTGCACGCTGTACGGAATTCCAAGACAATTGTGTTCTATTAGGGACCCTAAATTCACTTCCACTGGAGAGGATCGCTCAGTCAACGGACGACCGACCGCGACAAAGATTTCATCCCGAATCGATGACGACAAGAGAGGGTAAAATGTGAGTAATAGAAGATAAGGCTGAATGCGATGGATAAACCATCAAGGTGCGAAGACTACCAAGATTTGGTAGAATCTTTTCCTACAATAATGGGTACCATGCATCTCCAAAGATGAGCCCATTCAAGCACTATATGGTAGAAAGTAACACTCGCGGAGTCGATAATCCAAATTCCATTGCGATTAGTTGTTGAACCTAACCATCTAAGGAGATGGAAGATCAAATGATCAAAATCAAACAAAATTTGAAAGTCGCGCCAGACAGGAAGAAAAGTTACGCCGATAGTAACATAACCCATAGAGAATTCAAAGTGGGTGGACATGTTTTCATGTGAAAGTGAGTTACCGTGAGTTCCCTCGAATTGGGAAGCTGCGCTCAAGTTGGCGTTAAGATTTTTGTGGGCTATCGAGATCCTCGAGGATCGCCCAATTGCATATATTTTTGCATTACTTGCATCCATGACTCCACATAATGTGTTTCATGTTTCAACGCTTAATAAATATGTGTACCGATGCTAATCATGTTATCAATTGAAATGTGATTCAAGTGGAACTAGAAAGTGTCCTACAAGTGCATCCCGTGGTGCATATTGACAGAAAGCAAACAACTCCAAAATAAAGCTATAGAGCTTGTAAAGGTCCAAAGGTCTGCACGGCCCGAGGATGTATACGGGGAGTTACGTAGATGTTATACAGCAAGAGCAATTCCACCTTTGAATATCTTTGAAGGGCTTGCGAGAGGTAAGTTGCAATCGAGGACAAGGCAGTACGGTGTGGGAGGGGGATTGTAGTGTCCCTAGGGCCGAGCCCCGATGTAAACCATGTTCTAAAAGGAATCGTAATTATGTTTTATAGGTCGCGGAGATATGCTCTTGTATGTTTCTGTGAGGGTCGCAGGTATTTGATTAGGCCAGAGCCTATGGGTAGAAGGCCACTGCCTAGATTTTGTATCCTATGTATGCGACTTCAATAAAATATAAAATGCAAGGTGCGCATCACTACCGATGAAAGAGTGATGGGGATCGAAAGGCCCGCTAAAGTGGGCTAAGGGATTAGGGGCTAAAAGGTGGAAAGAGGGTTGGGTGTTGAACTCCAGGGCTAAGCTTCAGGTTTAGGCCTGTAATAATATTTTAATATTATTTCCAAAAGATTCATGTGTATATTATTTTACCCTAAGTTCTTTGGAAAGACGAGTGACTTCCAAATGTGAAGGAACGTGAGCTCTTGCACAAGTGTCAACCTACGTGCATGCGTTAAACCGGCCAAGCAAGCCGTATCGGGGTTCCTTCCACTCCCATTCCGCCAATCGGCCGCTGTAGGTTCCTCCCTCGATTCGACCGGATCGTCTCCTCCGGCATGAATGGGTCGAACCTTGCGAGATACCCTCGCATCTTCCTCAACCGTGACACCCTTGAACCTAAGCCCGTGGTAGACTTTGGGAAAGTTTGGTAGTTTGTTCCTAAAGTTGTTTCATCCTCAACCGTAAAAGGTCTGTGGTCGCTCAGACAGTCTGCATATCTCCGCTCTCAAATCCATCAAGCCCGAGTGAACTTTGTACACCTCAGAAATCCCGGAACCAAACCGCGGAGTCTATTTCGATTGCCGAAGTCAGTTGGGGAAGCCCGTTTGTTTCCGGGCTTGATGTTGTGGCCACGCGAAAGGTTGGATCAAGGAAGGCGGGTTTACCCGCCGCTGTGAACTCGTATTAGCTCAGGTGTAACCTCTTCCGTGAGGAGGTGATTGTATTTCCCAGCGAGCAAAAGTTGTCGTTTACCAGCAACTCTTTCCGTGAAAGAGTTTGCTGGGAAGCAATTTCTCCTGGAAGGGAGTCCCACAACAACTACAATACTCTTAGACTTCCGATCCAGCCTATTGCTAAAACCCAAGACAAGCGAGTTGAAGCAGCTGATGGACTGTGTTACAATGAAGGTGTATACTCCCAAGAAGAACATGCATGTGGGGAATGAGGGTCTAGTAGTAGCGGGCGAAGGTGATGGCATCTTTGGGAAGAATCCTTCTAGGATATTTATGTGTGATGCCTCGGGTAACTGTTCTAGCCTAAGATTCTCACTGGTAGATCTCGGCCCAGCCGGGTGACCCAACGTTGAGTCGATGAACAAGGTGGTCTGGTTATCGGGAGGTTCGTGGAAGGCCCGCGCTTCATCAAGTGTTTTGTACCGTTAAAAGATAAAGTATTCAACTATGTTTTAACACGCTTTGGCATGATGGTGTTGTTCATGTATCATGTTTTCCTGCGGTAAAGAGTTGCCGAATGCTGTGGAATGTGCGGATTATAGCAAGAACTTCGACATGTTTCACTCAGATTTTAAAATGTGTTTAATTAGCGTTGTCGCATGTGGTTATATTGGCCCTGCGGTTTATTATTAAAGATTGCACAGCATTATTACAAGAGCAAGCAGAACCTTCGGGTTCTTTTTTAAAAGGGTAATGTTACAAATTGGTATCGGAGAAATTGGTACACTACAAATTGGTATCGAAATTGGTACACTCCAAATCAAGTATCAAGGTTCGGCTTAATCGTTTCCAGATGGGCTGCTGAGCCATTTTGACCGGAATGTGAAGAGAAATCAGCCCCGAATGGCCAAATTTGGGACGCTATTTGTTCCAAGGCCAAGTAGCTGCTCACCCACGCGAGTGTTTAGGAGGTTGAGCGTCAGAAACTATTAACCGTATGGTCTACGCACTCACGAAATATCGTGCTCTACATTAATGGTGTGTGGGGAGAACCGCTTCTGACTGCTCGCAGGGAAGGTGCAAACCTCAGAATCGGGCTTCTCGACTGAGAGAACGCACTAGATTCAGCAAACTTTCAATGATGCATGAGCAAACTTTGGGAGGATCGTGAGTCGAAGATCCTCGGATTTACCCATCAACCGGGTCCGAAAGTTGATGTGGTTGCGCAGACTTAAGTGCACTCATGGTAGAGGGGAAGTCCTGTTAGTGCTTCCGATATCTCAATCCCCGTGAATCGAGACCCGCTGATTCTAAACCCGAGGAGGATCATGTCATAACATCTGAGACATACGTCTAATCTTGAGGAGTCAAACTCTGAGAATCGAACTTTCGAAAGCACGAAAACTTGTCACTTAAATCGCTGACCGCGGAATTCTACAAGATCCACTCATTTATATTAGTGGACACGTATGCAGATCCGCCACGCATTGGGGAAAGTCCCGACAAAGAGTAAATCCATCGATGATTGAGGTTCATCTGGGAAAGTCCCGATAGAAAGATCATTCATCGAAAATCGAGATTTGAGAAATCTGGAATCGGGAAATCGGAGATTCCGAAGGAAAATGTTTCGTGCATGGGAAAATCACAATACACAATTTCCTGATAAGGCATACATCCTGTGGGCCACCCGCTAACCGCCGTGATGACAAAGCGGCGACGGCAGCAACAGAGAAAGGATTGTTGATGTGTCAACTAATCGGGACCCATCAAGATCCCCGTGATGCATGCTTACGATATTGAAAACGAAACCCCGGCGAGTGGTTTGATTAAGGTCATATAGTGTGGCTGTATGGTGAGGCTCTAGCCCGAGGGCTAGCACCTGACGGAGTACATCGAAAATCGTGAAATCGAATTTCACGCTGCCGCTTTCGCGCATTGATATTTGCTAAACCCCAACCCATAAGGGATATATTCGGGTCAATGCATTAACACCAAGTCAGACGATAGAGCTTGCTTGGAGGGCTAAGGCGATATCGGAGAATCTAAGAGTTGTGAGGACATGCTCGCTAAGGCCGCAAGGGTCAAAACCCGAGCAGAGTAGAATACATGAAGGAAATCCATTTACCGCTCAAGCATGGTCATATGCTTCAAGACAGCTCGAGGGCCACCAGAAAAAATAAAGGGCTTACTCCGAGATCTGAACTGAGAGGATAGTAAACCTCGACAACAAAATAGTGAAGATGAAGACAACAAAAATAGATAATGTTTTATAAATCTGAAAAGGTTTATTACAATCTCAATGGGGACATCTCCAGTTACAGGAATAAACTGTCTTTTACACATGGAGAGGGAGAACAACCTCTTTCACCAAAACATGGTAACCGTATCCCCAAAAATATACATTAGTTAGAATGACACCAGTATCAGATAGACAAGATCAACGAAATACCCAAGATGGTTCGTGGATCAAGGAATTTGGGGCCGCATCTACCCTATGGCTCTCATTGGGTCGTTGTTGTGAATAGCGTATCTTCTGCGGGATACTGAAGCCTTGGTTCCTATTCCCTCACAACACATTCATTTTAGTAGTTAAGTAATAGAAAAACTCCGCTGAAGTTTATAAGCCATTAATAAATATTTCAATAAACAAGTGTGGTATTTATCCCATGTTTAGTAGTAAACATGCTTCAAATAAGTGCAAAAGGGCCGTAAGTAACAAATGTAGAATAAAGATAGCCCGATTTGGTGCCTAACATACCTATCCCTATGCATAAATGTCATATTGGTGTCCATATCCCACTCTAAGGACAATGACCTCTTATATATGACACGTTTTATAGTTGGTGTCCTTATTCATTCCCTTTCTCCCTAGAAGCTTCCTCTAAGGCCTAAGGGGCTTATTTTCCTCCCATACCCATTAGCAAGTCCTTGAGATCCACCCCTACTAATCCAAGCCATTATATTAGTAACTATATTCCACCTGAAAAATAAGTATCCCCTTTAGAGGGTTTGTGTGATGGTTTGAAGATTTTCTCATGGACCATGACGCCTAGAAGATTCATTTAGAGCACAATTCCTATGTTTTCCTCCCCTTACAATGGTCAAGTCCTTGAAGGCCATCTTTCATGTCCAAAACCATTTAAGAGTACCCATATTACAATTGGATGTCAAATATCCCCATTATAGAGACTATATGGTGGTTTGAGGTATTTATCATGGTCATACATTTTCTATTCTAATAAATTGTGTATGCAAAAACAAAAAAATATCCTCACATGAGCTAAAGAAATAAAAAAATGAATATAAAGTCTCTCCATTTTTCATGTTATTTTAAAACAGGTTACATAAATCCAACATAGATCAAAGTACACACTTACTTTGGATTTAGGTTCCCTATCTCTATTTTCCAAGTTATTTTAAAATAGGCTACATAATGAACAAAACACACACACATACACACACTAGACTATGCAAATTACAAATATACAATTTAAACAAAAAATATTTTTTTTACTATTTTTATCTTAGTGTTATCTTGACATATATCAAATCTCTTGTACTTTTATGGCCTTACCCATTAAAAAAATACAATCTATAATCTGAAAAAAAAAATGTTTAATTATGTTAAAACCCTAGGCTATAATGATTTTTATAAAAATTCCATCATTTAAGTACTCAACGCCTAAAACTAGGTTGAACCTACACATTATATTTTGCAATTTTTTTTACAAACCATTATTAAGAAAACTCTAGGTTCACATAGTTATACAAAAAAATCATAAATATAAGTTATATACATCCCAAAAGCTAATTGGATTTTATATGTTTCATCTCCTTATACCATTTAAATTCATTGTGAATATACATCAAATCCTCCCTCTAAGTTAAATTATTTTTGTTTTATCTTGTTAGCATTGCCATTAAAGGGTTATTAGAGATTCTCATTATCATTATCCTACACTCTTATCATTTTTTTTTTTATAATATTTATGTATTTCAAAATTATTTTATTATTTTTTACAACAACATAATATAATCATTTTTATTTTTTGTCGAACACTGCGTCCACTTGATATGGCCCCATCCAACGAGTGTGAAGCTTTCCTTTGAAATCCTTAAATCGGGAGTCGTAAAGTAATGCCCAATCTCCCACATGAAACACCTTACTTTTGATAAATTTATCATGCCATTTCATTCTCTGCTGTTGAACAATAGTGGTCTTTTGGACAGATACTGACCGAATCTCGTCCAACTCATCCAGCTGTTCCAGGCGGTGTTTCTGTGTTTCTGATAGGTCTAAGCCTACTTCTAGAGTTGTTCTGAGTGTACTGATCTCAAATTCCATCGGAAACAAGGGGACTTTCCCATAGACTAATTCAAATGGAGAAAACCCAGTTGTGTTCCACCATGTTGTTCTGTATTCCCATAAAGCTTCTGGAAGTTTCTATGCCCAATCCCGGTGATGACTTGCTATTGTCTTTGTCAAGATATTTTCCAATACCTTGTTTGAGCTTTCTACTTTCCCGTTCGCCTGGGGGTGATAGGGGGTTGTCACTCTATGTTTGACCCCATATTTCTGCATCAGCTTTCCTATCATGTGAGATGTGAACTATGATCCTCCATCCGACACAATTTCCCTTGGAGTACCATATCGAGCAAATATTTCTTCAAAAACAAAGTCTACCACTACTTGCTCTGTTTCTCTTGTGACTGCTCTAGCTTCCACCCATTTAGTTACATAATCAGTGCAGACCAGGATGTAAACTTTCTGATGAGAAGGTGGGTTGAAGGGTCCAACAAAATCGATGGTCCATTTCTCAAATGGTTCAAGGACTATCTGGGGCTGTAGAGGCATTTCATCTGCTTTCCCAGGTTGTCCCATTCATTGGCAGCTATCACACCTTCAGACATAATCTTGAGCATCACAAAATATGGAGGGCCAGTAATATCCCATTTGTAGCACTTTGTGACCTGTTCTTTTATCTGCAAAATGTCCTCCACAGGGTCCATCACGTGCAACCTTCAGTATCTCATAGATATCACCTTCTTCCACACAACGTCGAATCTGTTGGTCAACCCCTATATGAAAGAGATATCTTACCATTCATGAATATCGAGTGCTATGGTGAATAATCTTCCTTTTCTCCTTATATGGCAGATGACGAGGCACCTTCCCTGTAGCAAGATAATTAGCAATATTTGCATACCACGAAGTGTTAGCAGATACTGCAAAAAGATGTTTGTCTGGAAAATTATCTTCAATTGGTTTATTCTTACCATCATGTTCTATCCTAGATAAGAAATCAACAACCACATTGTCCTTCCCTGGTTTATCTTCTATAGTAATATCAAATTCCTGTAGTAGAAAAATCCATCTTGTGATACGACCAGGGGTAACAGGTTTATTCATTAAATACCTGATAGCTACATGATCAGTATGCACAAAGGTAGGATACCTGGTAATGTAGTGCCATAATTTATTGATGGCGTAAATGAAAGCAAGGAACTCTTTCTCAGTCACTGTGTAGTTTAATTCAGCAGGAGCCAAATTCTTACTAACATAGTAAACTGCGTATGGTATTTTGTCCTCTTGCTGTCCTAATACTGCACCAATTGCTATTTGGGAAGCATCCGTATGAATATGGAAAGGTAATGCCCAGTCCGTCCCTCTAAGGATTGGAGCTCTACAGACCAATTCCTTAATTCTCGTAATGGCTGCATCACAGTCCTATGTCCACACAAAATTTAAATCTTTTGTTAGCAATTGAAAAAGTGGATGTGCTACTTTAGCAAAATTTTCTATAAAATGCCTGTAATAACCAGCACAACCAATACAACTACATACCTGCATGGGCATTTTGGGTGTCGAGAAATGTTGAATTACCTTTGTCTTTGTTGGGTCCATCCGGATTCCTTCAGCTGAGAGAAAATGTCCCAAAACAATTCCTTCTTCCATCATCATATGGCATTTTGTTGTACTTAGAGAGACACGTGCTTGTATACACCTTTCGAGGAAATTCATCCATGTAGATTTCAACACTGTCATCTATCAAATCAGATAAGATTCCCAAAATTTCCCTCTGGAACGTTGTAGGAGCATTACATAGGCCAAAAGGAAGGACCCGGTATGCGAATGTTCCCCAGGGGCATGTGAAAGTGGTTTTGTCCTGATCTTCAGGAGCTATCTGGATCTGGTTATACCCACTAAACCCATCTAGAAAAGAAAAAAAAAAATCCAGCCAATGTGTGCAAAACTTGATCAATGAATGGTAAAGGAAAATGATCTTTCTACGTTGCCTTATTTAATTCTCGATAATCCATGCATATCTGCCATTTACCATTTTTCTTGGGGACCATTACTAATGGGGAGACCCATTGGCTATCTGAGATGGGGTAAATAAAACCTACGTCCAGTAATTTCTGAAGTTCCTCTTTCACAACACTTTTCAATGCAGGGTTCATCCTTCTCTGAGGTTGTCTCACAGGACGACAATATTCCTTAATGTATATATGATGGGTACATGAATTAGCAGGAATCCCCTTCATATCTGTATAATCCTAAGCGAAGGCTTCTTTGTGTTTCCGAAGGACATCCACGAGTTGCTTCTTCTGGGATTCTGACAGGGTTGGATTAATATTCAGGGTTTTCCCTGGTTCTAGTTCCATTGGGACACTTTCACTCGGTGCATCAACAGGTAGCTCCTTTGATCCTTTTGTTGTTTCAATTGTTTTCTGAGTTTCACAACTTAGGATAGATTCTAGGAATTGTTGATTTGTTTCATAAACAGAGCAAGGATCATCCATAAAAGAGGTGATTACATCATCTTCTGATTCCATTTTCAACTAAAGGGCTTGTCCAATAGTGAGGACTGGTCTCAATTCCTCGTTTTCTATTTCGGGCTCTTTCCTAGACAAAATTTTCTTGCCTCCTGCTAGTTTTATGGATGGGTTTGGTTATACAAGTGGGTATAACACTAAGTTCTTAATGTTGTGACCATTTGAAATAACCATGTGCCCTGATTGGCACCCAATGTAAGCATCTACAGTAGCCAGCCATGGTCTACCCAAAATCAAAGGGTGGTCGCCCACCGAATATTGCATCTGTAAGACCAGGAAATCTATGGGATAGTGCCATGAATCCACTGAAATTGTTACATCTTCCAACTTTCCTATAGGTTTGACTATAGATCGGTCTGCCAATTCCAATATTGTAGGTGTATGTTTCAAGTTATGAAGACCTAATGCATGCATGGTTTCAGTGGTGATAACGTTGATGGTGGCACCCAGGTCTACCAACACATTCGGAATCTGTAACCCATTAATTTGTACTGTCAAAATTGGGTTCCCCAGATCTCCACACTTTTCAAGCATTGACTTTCTTGTCATGAAATCTGATAATTTTCCCATAACATGAATGGTAAGGGGGTCTTTCGATTTTTTTGCAGGTTTCTTTGAACAATATTTTCTAAGAGTCTTTGCATATATTGGCACATCCTTCATAACTTGTAACAAGGGAATTTTAACAAATAATTTCTACAACTCTCCTAATAAATCAAATTCAGCTCGAGGGCTTGATTTACTCAAAGTTAGTCTCTCCGAGTAAGGTGGTTCAGATTGCTGTTGTTTTATAGGAGGCGCTTGGTTTCTATCAGTTTGTTTTGGCTCTTTATTAATTGGTTATGATTCCTTACCTTCACTATCGAGTTGTTCAATGGTAACTGGAGGAGGTTGAACATTAACTGTCTTCCCTAATCATAGATTCATTTCATACAACTCTGCAGTGGAAATGCTATATGAAGGTAGATTAAGAATATCAACTTGATGAGATCCTTTGCTATTAGGATTTGGATCAGGTTGGATTGGGAGCTGAGGATGGGCAGGTTGATTACCCAGAGGCATATTAGAGGTAATTTGGAGTTGTTGTTGTGGCATCGGCCAAGGAAACTGTCCAGGAGAGGATCTTTGCCAAGTTGGAGCCCATAGGGAGCTCGAACTGGCTTGAGGGTTCCACTGCTGCCAAGGTTGGAACTAGTATTGTGGCCACATCGAAGGATAGGGCATGGACTGAGGATTCATGTTAGAATTATTGAAATACTGAGATGGATCTGAGTACATACCTTGATTTCCCATCGGTGGTCGAGGCTGCCATGGCTTTCTATACCCCATGAGGTACAGTTGTTCCATGTCTTTCCCTGTCCCTTGAAATACTTCTTTCAGGCCTGGCAAGGAGGGGCATGAGCTTGTTGCATGATTTATCTCACAGATTGCACATTCTTCTATGGATTTTAGTGGACATTCCCTCTCTGGATTCTTCTTTCTACATGTCGGGCATAATATCACCATAGTCCTGTCCAATTCCAACTGCTTCTATTTTACTCGCAGTGTATCCATCTGTGCCGATAGGGTGCTGAGGATATCTGTCCTCAAATTATCTAGCAGATTTTCGATTTCTGCTTTCGTAACACCTCCGCCAGACCCTTTTGTTGAGTGAATCCCTTGTTTGTTTCTTGCAAGCCCCCTCGAGCACTAAATACATAATTCACAGATACCTTCGAATCTTTCCTTAGAGATGTATCCCTTTCCCACAATGTTCAATAGTTCCATCAAGTCCTCATGGAAAGATCGGAGGAGGATAACTTTTAGAATTTCCTTATCCAGGTTAGAGTGACCCGACCTCTGTAAGGTGTACTTGAATCGTTCCACACAATCTTCCAAACTCTCGTCTTCTTTTTGTGAGAACTTGAAAAGTTCTTCCTTAATGTTCTGGGATTTACAGTAATCCTCGTATTTTTCTAGAAAAACTGTCCGCATATCATCCCATGTAGAAATAGATCTTCCTCCAAGGCCCATGAACCATTGCAGAGCCATTCCCTTTAATGTAGAAGGAAATTTTTTTAACTTTTGGGCCTCTGTCGTATAGTCATACCCTCGGCACACTATGTCAAACTCAAATAGAAATGTGTCGGGATCTTCTGAAACAAGCCCATGAAATTTTGGTAAGGTTGCTAATGGAATAGGCTTTGTGGGTGCACCAGCTCCCAGATCTCTGATTGGAAACTCGATAGTGGAGGTTGTGGGAGCCATAAATATCTTCCAATAACTGTTGGGTATTTCACCAAGCTTTGTAGGAGATGGCTGAGGCTTCCTTACCCCTTGGATCCAAGTCGCTTTAGCAGCACTTCCCCGGTCCCTTGGTGATGCAAATACTCCTTCGATCCCTTCTTCTGCGTCCTGATGACTTGATCCCTCGGCTACAACCTCCTCTCCCTTGCTGGAGTGTTCAGACTCTGTCGAGGTTCTGCTTGCGACCTATTCTCCCTCTGTTACCAACATAAGATTTCTCTGGTCAAGTATACTACTAGATTTTTCTTCAACTGCTGGAGGGACCTACTATGTCGTATCACCCAAGAATGTTGTAGACAACACTGGTTGATCTATTGATTATCCCTCAGACTTCACTCTTCATGCCCTTGGTCTCACGGCTGTACGAGATGATGTTTCTGATTCAGCCCTTGCTATAATCTGCTGGATGTAGGTCTTTCTTCCCAAATCTGGTCCTCCCTTCTTTGGGGCTCTCCCTCTGCCCCTGTTATTCAGTTCTTTGTTCATACAAGTGTTGGTATGATGGAGGGTCTTGGCATGAACTTACAATTGTTTAGTCTTGAAGTAAGGTATCAAAGGACCATTCCTTCCCGAAGACGAAATATTTTACGAAAAGAAAGGCAACTAAAAAAATAAGAGTCTGAGGTTTAGGGCCCAGAGAAAGGCGTCAAAGGACTCCTCCCTCCCCAGGACAAGAAATAGGAAGAAACACACACCACGAGAAGACCTAATACTTTCCAAATCTGAAGCAGGGCGTCAAAAGATTCCTCCCTCCTTAGGGTAAAATCTAGGGTTTCCCCAAAAAAACACACACAAGGGTTTGAAAGAAGTAAATCTAACTCAGGGTCTCGAGCAGGGCATCAAAAGACTCCTCCCTCCCTAGGACAAGAGATTGGCGAAAAACGGAAAAGAAAAAAAAAAAACAAGTGGAAAGAACACCTATGCTCAAGACCTGAAGCAGAGTGAGAAAAATTGTTCTCTCCCTAGGACGACAGATTGCCCCTCTGGTTGGTCCGGATCATTGTCTTGCACCTTGTTAGCCTCCCTGACAACGAAGCCAAAATTTTGGTGTCCAGGTATGAATGATTTATTCACCCTTTTTCCTACATTAATTTATCAATCCAAGTGCGTATTCTTTCAAGGAAATGCGCAAGGTATATGCAGGGGCAAGAGCACAATCCGTTCTAGCCAAGGGTTCACGATTAAGATTCAAAACATTGCTGTAAAACTGGATTAATTACAACTTCTGAAAAGTAATCATAAGAATCGAAACACTGTAACAACAAGCATAAACTGATAAATAACACACACAAAAAGACACAACACCTGATCAGAAGAGCGGGCCCAACTCTCTGATCAGGGCTGCATTAGTCACAATGAAGATTAAGACAACAAAATAGATAATGTTTTAAAAATTTGAAAAGGGTTATTACAATCTCAATGGGGACATCCCCAGTTACAGGAATAAACTGTCTTTTATACATGGAGAGGGAGAACAACCTCTTTCCCCAAAACATGGTAACCGTATCCCCAAAAATATACATTAGTTGGAACGACACCAATACCAGATAGACAAGATCAGGGAGATGCCCAAGAATGGTTCAACGATCTGCAACTCCAGCTGCATGACCTCCTTATGGCTTGTTCATTGTTGTGAATAGTGGATCTACTGTGGGATACTGAAGCCTTGGTTCCTGTTCTCCAGAAGCTGCAGTCAAACATTTGTTTTAGTGTTGCAAATAGGCAAAACTCCGCGAGTTTATGTCATTAATAAAATATTCCAATAGACAAGGAAGGGGTATTTACCTTACAGGTTTAGCATAGTAAACGTAGGTAAATAAGTGCAAAAAGGTCAAAAAGGGTAATGGAAATGCAACAGAAAGATAGCCCGATTTGGTGCCCAACACCATCCCTAGTGCATAAAATTTCATATTGGTTCCCATATCCCACTCTAAGGACAATGATCTCTTATATATGGCATGTTTTATAGTTGGTGTCCTTATTCATTCCCTTTCTCCCTAGAAGCTTCCTCTAAGGCCTAAGGGGCTTATTTTCCTCCCATACCCATTAGCAAGTCCTTGAGATCCATCCCTACTAATCCAAGCCATTATATTAGTAACTATATTCCACCTGAAAAATAAGTATCCCCTTTAGAGGGTTCGTGTGATGGTTTGAAGCTTTTCTCATGGACCATGACCCCTAGAAGATTCATTTAGAGCATAATTCCCATGTTTTCCTCCTTTTACAATGGTCAAGTCCTTGAAGCCCATCTTTCATGTCCAAAACCATTTAAGAGTACCCATATTACAATTGGATGTCAAATATCCCCATTATAGAGACTATATGGTGGTTTGAGGTATTGATCATGGTCATACATTTTCTATTTTAATAAATTGTGTATGCAAAAACAAAAAAATATCCTCACATGAGCTAAAGAAATAAAAAAAAATGAATATAAAGTCTCTCCATTTTTCATGTTATTTTAAAACAAGCTACATAAATCCAACATAGATCAAAGTACACACTTACTTTGGATTTAGGTTCCCTATCTCTATTTTCCAAGTTATTTTAAAATAGGCTACATAATGATCAAAACACACACACATACACACACTAGGCTATGCAAATTACATATATACAATTTAAACAAAAAGTATTTTTTTTACTATTTTTATCTTAGTGTTATCTTGACATATATCAAATCTCTTGTACTTTTATGGCCTTACCCCTTAAAAAAATACAATCTATAATCTGAAAAAAAAAATGTTTAATTATGTTAAAACCCTAGGCTATAATGAGTTTTATAAAAATTCCATCATTTAAGTACTCAACATCTAAAACTAGGTTGAACCTACACATTATATTTTGTAATTTTTTTTACAAACCATTATTAAGAAAACTCTAGATTCACAGAGTTATACAAAAAAACCATGAATATAAGTTATATACATCCCAAAAGCTAATTGGATTTTATATGTTTTATCTCCTTATACCATTTAAATTCATTGTGAATATACATCAAATCCTCCCTCTAAGTTAACTTATTTTTGTTTTATCTTGTTAGCATTGCCACTAAAGGGTTATTAGAGATTCTCATTCTCATTATCCTGCATTATTATTATTATTTTTTATAATATTTATGTATTTCAAAATTATTTTATTATTTTTTACAACAACATAATATAATCATTTTTATTTTTTTAACAAAAATTGACTAAATTTTATTAGAAAAAGGCTAGAGCAAATGATATATATGAGATTATAGTTCTAGTAAAAACTGAGCAGCTGCATAATCCATACAAAATCTTGTTATGGGCCTAAAATAGATAATGGCCTTATCCTTAAAATTACCCAATACTTTTTTATGCTATATATTTTATGTTAAAAGATTAAAAAAATTTAAATCCTAAATAACATTTAAATTTAAATGTATCATAACAATTGATAGCATCCTTCAAAACTGTACTCATCAGTTCACCTTTGTAGCTCATAGGTTCCATTTCCTCCAAATTGGTGCACAAATTCTTCCTGTGTTAACCTTGCTCTAGATGAATTCCCTATTAATTTGAGACCATTTCTTGATCATCTTTACTCTAGATAAATTCCCTATTAATTTGAGACCATTTCTTGATCACGTCTACAAATATTGATAGTTAAATTCAAAAGAAAAGTGCATTAAAGCCACCAAAAATTTCTTAATTTTTGCTATTTATACTACAATTTTATTTTTGATATCATTTATTTTGGTAACAAGATTGAAGAGAAAGACCTTGTTACAATGGATGTTCTCTTTGTGGATTCATAAAACTTTATGAATCTCTTACAAATCCCTTGAATCTATCATATGCATTGCGGAGAAATTACATTCTATGATGAAATTACATTGTGGAGAAATTACGTTCTATGATGAAATTACATTGTGGAGAAATTACATTCTGTGATGAAATTACTTTCCCTATCAACAAAAAACCATAAAGTTCCTTGCTTTTTCCTATCAACAGAAACCATAGAGTTCCTTGCTTCCTCAAAGCCCTAGAAACTCCTATGTTCCTAGATATTAAAAAGAAAACACTTCTCAATAAGTGCTCAAAATCCACAATGTGAGCATGCATGTCGCTTTCATGCTTAGAAACTTACTGAGATAGACCGGTGCTCCTATGGGGAGGTGGTTCGTCTAGCAGGTCCCTAGCACCTTGTAACAATCCAAAGAACAAACACGAATCGAAAGGAATGATAACCTAGTTAAGTAGTTTTAGAAGCCGTCGACATCTATCCAAACTTAACACCGATATCC
>SNQJ01S0036608.1:122804-141877 GCA_010110895.2 Picea sitchensis
GTGTTTTGCACAATTAGCCCCGGTTCGATTCTCTGCCACACTTCCTGTATCGACTTTACTGGAGAATCCCCAAAGCAATACGTACCAGGATTTCCAACCCCGAAAGAGAAGATGCGAGTTCGGGTGCCCTCGTGCTTCGCAGGCGAGAGTAAAGGTGAAACCGCTGAGAATCTGGTGGCTTCCACGTACCTGACGAAATTGGGGGACGGAGTCCGTACTGTTATAACCGTTACTTGGTACAAGAATGTGATGGGTCAAGGCCTGTGCGTTTCTGTTGGAGAATCACTGGAGAGTAGATTTGTCTGTAAAGTCGAGATGAAGCCCTGGAATTTATGGAGAAACCGGGGATCATGTAAGAGCTCGGATATTATAGATGGCAGCAGAGTGGAAGTATTCTGGAACTTGGGATCCGCGAAGTTCGTGGCGGCCCCTGAACCTGAACGAGGGTATTACCTTGCCGTTGTGTGCAACGAGGAGATGGTTTTGTTAACTGATTACTTCTATTTAAACTTTCTATTTTTTATCATCACTATTATGCATGCATGCATTCCTAAGGAAAGTTATCTGCTTGATTGTTTTTCTTAATTATGGAATGCTTTGCCCTATATATGAGTGTATTCCACTCTGTCATTGTATCATATTGATCATGATCTATGTGAATATATTTTATCATTCTTCCATATTTAATCTCTCTTCCTTTCTTGATAATCTTTGTTTGTTATTGCTTTAGCTAGATCTCCTGTGCAGGTTTCCATGAAACATTAACATGGTATCAGAGCTATGCTGCTTGGAGCAAGCCAGACAAGCCAAAGAATAAGGAAAATCGGGGTTGCTGCGAGCTAAATCCATAGCCGTAAATTTCAGTTGTTCTTCCTCCCAAACTATTACGTTTTTTAGGAAACAGCTCGTGGTGAAAGTAAATCGACCCATTTTGGAAGTGGATTTTCAACTGTTTGGCGAGATTCTTTATTGTTTGCTCAAAAAGTGAGCTGCAAGATAGCCTCCTGAAACTAATACGAATCCGTGGCCGCACCTTTCCACATTCATTGCTCCAAAAATATTATGTTTTAGACGAAACGATCCATGAAGAAAGTAAATTGGCCCATTTTAGAAGTGGATTTTCCACCGTTTGGCGAGATTCCTCACCGTTTGCTCAGAAAGTAAGTCGTAAGATCATCTCATGAAACTGATATGAATTCTTAATTTCTTAATTTTTCACTTGCAGATTAAGAGTAAACTCTTAGGAGTTCTTGGAATCAGTGGGAGAGATGGATATGACAACTATTATACGACCAAACTTGGTAGTAATCCTCACACCATACAATTATTTTGATTGGAATCCCAAGGAAGAATTCCAACTCAGAAGGAAATGATTGTATAATTTGACGATGGCGACAGAAACATAACCTACATCAGCGATTGAAAAGATAAGATGGGTGAACTGTAAGGATGAGGCCACATGACTACTTCTTGAGTTAATCTCCACTGATTTTTGGTTTCATGTTGCTGCATGCAAGACTCCAAACGAGATCTGGACCAGCTTGGAAGCACTCTTTGGAAAGTAGGATGAGATGCGACCAGCTTGGAAGCACTCTTTGGAAAGTAGGATGAGATGCGAGGTCATATGCTTGAGGTAGAGTTGAATACCTTAGACCCTAAAAGTTTTGATAATATACAATTTTTTTTTACTAAATTTAAATCTTCTCTATTAAGCTTGGGTGAATGTGGTATTGATAAGTCTACACAAGATAAACAACTTATTCTAACAATCTTGGCCAAGATAGGACCAGAATACACTGTATATGTCTCCAATTTCCATTCTGGCAGATGTCTTTTTGGAACAAATTGGAAAATGCCTACGTTGGCTCAGTTCATTGAGTCTCTTACACAAGAGCAGACAAAACTCATACATATGGGCCTCATGAAAGATCCCAAAGCTCATGCACTCACCATGCAAGATGGAAAAGGGTCATTCAAACAGAATAGGGAGGGATATTCCAAATCCTTTAATGATTCTTCAGGTTCCAAAGACTCTTCAGATTCCAAAAAGAAGAAGAAGGGAAAGAAGTGCACTTATTGCAATAAACTGAATCATGAAGAATCCACATGCATGAAGAAACAGATCGATCTTATGGCACATGCACTTCAACATAACAACCTTGGAAACTTCATTCCAGAGGGAGTCAAGAAGGAGAAGGAAGAAGATCATACTCCTAATAAAGGTAATCATCATGCTCTTGTTGCAATTAATCCCTCATTTGATTCATGGATTATAGATTCTGATGCAACCCATCATATGGAAGTGAAAGATGAAGTTTTCTCTTCCTTGAGTCCATGCTCAAGACCCCCTATTTTCATGGGGGATGATACTCCAGTAGCAGTAGTAGGAGAAGGGAGAGTGGAACTCCACAATTGCAGTTTTGATAATGTTTTACATATTCCAAAGATTTTTATGAATCTGCTCTTAATTTATCAGATCACTCAGAAAGGCAAAAAGGTTGAATTTACATCAGATTCAGTTTCAGTAATTGACATGCATGACAATTCCATTATTGCAATTAGTAAGGTGGATCACAAATCAAGGTTGTATAAACTCACTAAGTTTTCTGACAATGACTCCTCTATTCTACTTACATGTAAGGAGAGTACTTTGCATGCACCTCCACTGAAACATGCATATACTCTTTCTCTTCCATCAGTTTCAGACATCAGAGATGATTCCATACACTCTGATTCTATACATTGAAATAAGCACATAGTACATCCACATAAGAAGCGAACGTCGAAGCTTCAACAGATGCCCAAGAAGGCACATACCACACTTCAGGCAACAGACAACCTTCCAAGGAATCCATTGGATTCGAGGAGGACTCGATCTCAGCATGAGGAGCCTTCTCAAGTACTTTAAACTTTAGAACCTGCGATACCAATGCATTTCTATATCGTTCAATCTATTGATCCACAGAACTACAATAGGGTTGTGGGAAATATATTATGGAAAGCAGCCGTGCAGAAGGAGTATGAATCACTCCTACAGAACCAGACATGGAATCTGGTTCCACATCCACTAGAAAGGACTATTTTCAGGTGCAGATCGGTCCACAGGATAAAGAAGTACAAGGCTCGATAGGTTGCCAAAGGACTTCATCATATCCATAGTGATTTCTACATCTTCACAAAGATTTTCAATGAGAAAAAGTTTCAGACTTTGCGAAATCGTCTTGCAGTGAAGAACACAGTTGCCTAGCAGCTGTCATTTTGTTCTTTTGATACATTATCTTTTAAGGGGGGGTTTTGTTCCCACGTGGTTTTCCCTCTTTCCTCACTTTTATTCAGTGTTCATTAGTTGCATTGTACATGAGTACCTAAAATTGCCTAGTAGTCGGGACTCATTTTTTACTCCATAGTGATGTTCAGGGGGGGTGTTGGAGAAATTTCTATCTTCGACACACTAGTTCAGTGGGAGTTAACACACTAGTTCTATTTTAGACTTTTTATTTTTACCATCATTATTATGCATGCGTGCATGCATAAGGAAATCTAATTGCTTGATTGCTTTTCTTAATTATGGAATGTTTTGCCCTATATATGAGTGTATTCCACTCATTCATTGTATCATATTGATCATGATCTATGTATCAACCATGAGCTCATTGGAGTAGTGTGAATATATTTTCTTATTCTTCCATATTGAATCTCTCTTCCTTTCCTGATAATCTTTGTTTGTACTTGCTTTAGCTAGATCTCCTGTGCAGGTTTCCATGAAACAATGACATAGTTTTGACATGTTAAAAAGTTAGAAAGGTCCCTAAGGTAACAAATATTTTGAAATTGTTATTTAATGTGGGTGTAATAGCGATATTATAAGAGAAAGTACTTTTCATTTTCAATAGTCTTAGTGTCACAAAGATGACAAAGGAATTGTCTAACACCTTCTTTAACTATGCACTTCATGAGAGTTTTTTCTTATTTTAGAATGTGGATTTTTATCATGAACAATCCACATATTAATAGAATATTAATCATGAATGAATAATTACAAGAAGAGATCCTCAATTTATAGGATTTCAAAGAGGCCCAACATGCACCTAAGATTCGAAAGAATATATATGAACTTAACTCACACAAGCTATCATTTGTTTAGAATTAGAGACAATCTAAACAAACACACCAACCGCCCCCCATAAGTAAAATGTAGGGAGGAACAAACAAGAACAAAGATAAGTCCTGGCAACAAGAACTGATAACATACTCATGTGCAAACTCTCATAATTGGAGAAAAGGAGAAAAAAACATAGGAAAAATATCCTCTCCAAAAGAGAGAAAAATGAGAGTGTTGAAAATGGCGTTGGAACTGAAGAAGATCCCAGAAAGATGCATAGAAAAGAAAAAACATGAGGTTGATGGAGGTTCAAAGCTCGAATTAGGAAGTATGACCAAACTCTAATGAAGAGGGCCAAGGAACCTCAAAGAACATGGTTGAATTCTAATGTGGAAGAGGTTTGGTTGTACAGACACAAGAATGGAAAACACTAACAACCACCACATAAGTGCTTCAGAAAATAGGTGTTGGTGAAGAACCATAACAAAGGATTCAAATTGAAGAAAACACCATCAACCATCAAAAGATCAATGAGATCCATGGAGGATGAAAAATCCAAATAGGAAGTATGGCCAAAACTCTATAGATGGCCAATTAACCCCATGTTGTTAATTCAATCAAAGATCCATATATAAATACAAATTTCAAACTTCTAAAAAAAAGAGATTGATCCTGTAAAATGAGTCCTATCTCAGAAAGCTAGATCAGGTACTCATGTACAGTCGACAAAAACTTCATAAAAATGAGTGTCCTTATGGATGCCAATCCATCTCACTAGATTGCATAGGTCAGTAGCCTCTGTAACCAATGATTCAAAATAGAAATTAGTGCTTGATACAAGGATCACTCTTAAAAATAGTTGATGTTGAAAAAAATGATGAAGCATGAAGAATCACTTGAGGAATCATTCCACACCATCTCCCCACAATGTTGAACTAAGTGGAAACGATGATGACAATGGATGTCACAACTGATGACTAAAGTATGGAGTACGAACTAAAGTCGAGAAAGATGAAAAACAACCTAAAAAAGAAGCACTCCAAAGTGGCAATCTCCAAGAGACTGCCAAACAAGGAAGTACATGGAAACAAATGCTTGGTTACACTACTAAAACTATCTCCATGAGTGGCACATCATCCACTACTCAAAAGTGCAAAATGAGAGGTACCATAAATAGCCATGATGGAAAACAATCCTTGATATGGGTCCCGAGAAGAAAGGCCATGTTAGATATCCATGTACAAGTGAGGAATCAATTCTCTTAATTTTTCCATGAGAAGATCATGAACAATCTTCATATCAATAGAATACTCTATTAATTTGTATTGAAGTGAATGAATAATTACAAGGAGATCTCCTCAATTTATAGGATTGAGGAGGCCCAACAAACACCTAAGATTATCTTGGAAGTTGAAAGAATCTACGTGAACTTAAATCACATAAGTTGTCATTTGTTTAGAATTAGAGACAATATAAACAAACACACCAACACTTTTTTCTTTACACTAATTAAAACACATAGATACCTTTGATCTTCTAACTAGGGGTTATCACCTCCTTATAGTATCTTAATTTTATTTTACCTTCTCAATCTATATTTCACCACAACTTCTCCTTAAGTTTAGATGTAATGACATTTTTGAGATTATCATTACTCTACATAGTGATATATTTCTTTATTCCCCAATGATTTAACCAAGACATGGCATCTTTACGCCAACCTCACTTGATTCGCGAATGGAGATTGAAGAAATATTAGGAAGCCTCATGTCTTCCATGTTGTTTATCTTGTTCTTGTACACTAGATACCTAGTAATAGCCATGATCTCAATGGGGCAAACATTGACTTCTATGAGGGGGATAAGATAGGGTGTATTGCCTTTGATTTTGAGATTATAAGCTATAAAACACTTTTGGATATATTTATCCATGATTCTCTAGATATGCTCCAGCCCCAAACCTTGCAACCATATAAGATAAAATGAGTGACGAGAGTCTCCAAGAGGAGTTTCTCTTTATCCCATAGCAAACGATATGTTAATTTTTTTCAAGTCCATAATAAGCTTTCCACCCTCCATTTATCCTTTTCTAAATGTTGTAGTTTCAATTAATCTTGTGATGAAGATCGATTCTGAGATATTTGTACAAATTCCATTACTCCAAGATGTTGTTGTCATACATGAAATTAGCATAAGTGATCCTTTTGGAAATTTAATATTATAACCTTCATTTTATTAGTTTAGATAGTCATACCCATACTAGAGAAGAAATATTTGAGAATTTTTAGTTGTTTTTCAAGATCATCAGGACTCCTCACCATAACAACAATATCATCAACATAAGGAAGAAGAACGATGACTATACTAGCTAGAGTTTGACCGAATTAATTTATGTGTTCCAAACAATCCTCTAACAATGTATATGCCAAAAAGGGTAGGGGACAAGGAACACCTTTGCTTAACTTTCTAACAATGTTCCTGAGCTTGGAAATAATGTTCCTGTACAACCTTATCGCAAGAACTCTTAACTCGAAAGGAATTTTTATCTCTTCTAATCTATTCCAAAGGTTGGTTCTGGGAAATATGTTAAAAAATTTTCTAAATTCAAAACGAAATAGAGGATATTGGTTTTGTTACCGCAACACTCATCTACAATGATCCTAGGAATAACAAGGTGATCCATAGTTGAATGATATCTCATAAATTCGACCCAACCTTTAGTTCTTTTTCTATGGATTTCTAGCCATACACTAATCTTCTTTTCCAAAATAATTCCATATAAATTGGCTAGAAGGGGGCTAATCATAATGGTGTTATAATTGGAGGGATTGATTTTATCCCCAATTTTGAAAATATATACAATGAGGTTTTGAGTATAGGGTTTAGGAAATACCCTCTTGACTACTAAATTGAAAATCTTGTGGATGTGGGGGATGAGGATAATCCCTCCAATTTTTTATACTTCTACCCGATATCCTTTGATGATCCAAATTCTTTTTGGAAAAAAATGAAAGAAGATATATTACAATGAAATACACATAAAAATTTCCAGAAACAGAGAAATACAACAATACAATGAAAGAAAAGATATTACAATTACATACACATAAAAATTTCCAGAAACAGAGAAATACAACAATACATGATTTCTATTAATGAAAGAAATGTAAAGAGACTGTAAAAATACAGAGTGCAAGACTTGCTAGAATGGTGGAAACTTTATCTCTGAGAGGACATGTGATGACTACGCTCATTCACAAGAAGATGATTACAATGAGGCTCTGGAGGTCTTTTTATGATAAACATGAATTTTAAAACCCTAGACATCCAAAAACCTAACCCTAGGAGATGAAGCGTGAAAAGTCATGTGGGCCCTATTGAGTAAATTAGTACATTAACTTCCTAGGGTCGTAACTTTTGCATACGATCTCTATTTTAGGCGTGTGATAGCCCATTGGAAAGGTATTTTTGAGGACTACGCATTATACTATCAAAATCTAACTCGGTCTATATTTTGATTGTGGAAATCCAAAAAAAAACATTGTTTAGAGACCCAAAACAACCCTAGAAGTACAAAAATATGTATGACATGAAAACTTCCAAAATAATACACTTGGAATAGGTGGGAGGCCACCAATATCCACCTGGATGTTGTGTAAGGCTTCAAGATAAACCTATAAGTGTATAACCCACAATTACAAATAAATGTCTCCATTATAGAGAAACGTGTTGAACTAAAAACTGTCAAGATGAGCGTGTTGGAATTTGGAACAGGTTGGTGGCCACCAATATCCACCTGGATCATTTGATGTCCTTAAACAAGAGACAAAAATATCACAAGAGATTTATCCTAGGAAAACCCCAAATGGGGGAAAATCCCAACAACCTTTTTTAGATAGATTATGTTCACAAAGCCAGTCCAAATAGATAAACCCTAGGTCAAAGGCTATCTCAACCAGAAATACTGCCACAACTGCAACAAAAACACTATACCAAGGTAGCACACCTGCTCATGGAGTATCAGACAAGAGAGAGATACCAAAAGACTGAACAAGAAGAAAAGGAGTCATTGCAGTAGCTGTGCCACCTTCTCCAAACTTGTTCCTTGCTTCTGTACTCATTGGTTCACCTTTGTAGCTCACATGTTCCATTTCCTACAAATTGGTGCACAAATTCTTCTCGTGTTAACCTTGCTCTAGATGAATTCCCTATTAATTTGAGACCATTTCTTGATCACCTTTACTCTAGATGAATTCCCTATTAATTTGAGACCATTTCTTGATCACGTCAACAAATATTAATAGTTAAATTCAAAGGAAGAGTGCATTCAAGCCACCAAAAATTTCTTAATTTTTGCTATTTATACTACAATTTTATTTTTGATATCATTTATTTTGGTAACAGGATTGAAGAGAAAGACCTTGTTGCAATGGATGTTCTCTTTGTGGCTTCATAAAACTTTATGAATCTCTTGCAAATCCCTTGAATCTATCATATGCATTGCGGAGAAATTACATTCTATGATGAAATTGCATTGTGTAGAATTTACATTCTGTGATGAAATTACTTTCCTTATCAACAAAAAAACCATAGAGTTCCTTGCTTTTTCCTATCAACGGAAACCATAGAGTTCCTTACTTCATCAAAGCCCTAGAAACTCCTATGCTCCTAGATATTACAAAGAAAACACTTCTCAATAAGTGCTCAAAATCCACAATGTGAGCAAGCATGTCTCTTTCATGCTTAGAAACTTACTGAGATAGACCAGTGCTCCTATGGGGAGGTGGTTCGTCGAGCAGGGCCCTAACATCTTGTAACAATCCAGACAACAAACACGAATCGAAGGGAATGATAACCTAGTTAAGTAGTTTTAGAAGCCGTCGACATCTATCCAAACTTAACACCGATATCCCAGAATAAGCCTCGGAAGTAAACGATAGTGAAACAAAAGCATGTGAGAATAGAGCTCGAAGCATGTGAGCAAGCATAGAGTTCATGTCTCTTTTCACTTAAGTTGAAATGTTTGAAGGCTTGAACGAGATTACATGCCATGTGAATGTTGACCAATCCATTAGGACTTACCACATGACACTATACTAGTGCTAAAAGTGTAAGCATCCCTTCATTTCGTCTTTAGTTTGCGTTTTTCCACTTATTCCTATTTTTGTTATGTTTTCAAAAGGACATGGTAGTATTGTAGGTTTGCTAAATGTGTAAGCTTCCCTTCATTTCGTCTTTAGTTTGCGTTTTTCCACTTATTCTTATTTTTGTTATGTTCTCAAAAGGACATAGTAGTATTGTAGGTTTCAGAATAGGTTTTCCATCTGTCTACCTCAATCCATGTTGTAGCTTGAACGAGATTACATGCCATGTGAATGTTGACCAACCCATTAGGACTTACCACATGACACTATACTAGTGTTAAATGTGTAAGCTTCCCTTCATTTCGTCTTTAGTTTGCGTTTTTCCACTTATTCCTATTTTTGTTATGTTCTCAAAAGGACATGGTAGTATTGTAGGTTTGCTAAATGTGTAAGCTTCCTTTCATTTCGTCTTTAGTTTGTGTTTTTCCACTTATTCTTATTTTTGTTATGTTCTCAAAAGGACATAGTAGTATTGTAGGTTTCAGAATAGGTTTTTCATCTATCTACCTCAATCCATATTGTAGATGAGAAGATTATCTCGAGCAAAGTCATTTTGACCATATGATTGATAATCATCCTAAAATCTCCAATCACCTTGATCGATCACCCACCTAAATATCTTTGACATTTAATCCTTACCACATGGAAATACCACAATGCATATGACTCTGCTTTATTATTTGAAGCAATGCCCAATGCCGAGTCCTGGTGAAAATAGGTTATTCAAAATTGTTCAATACTCAATACCATAATTGTTTAATAACTTAATTTACTACAATATTTAAATAACTATGTGATATTATTAATTTATTATGTGATATTATTAAATAATTATGTATCATTATTATATGATAGAAAAAAAATGATTATTTAATTACAATGCCATTTGATGATATTGTGTTATTATTAAATAATTATGTGCCATTATTATATGATAGAAAAAAAATGATTATTTAATTACAATGCCATGCCATTTAATGAGTATATGGTATTGTTGAGTGGCAAGTGTGGGGTTATTATTGGTCTAACATTATTATTAAACAAAAATACGGTTATAAAAGTGGATAGATTACCTGAAACGACAGGAATAAAGATGGAATTAAAAAAAAAAAAAAATATTATCATGCATTATAGTTCCAAACAAGAGTACAACGTATTTTTCTAAGCACAATAATACTTATACATACATATATCAATAGGATATATCATACTTTATTGTATTGTCTATAAAGTTTAATGTGTAACAGATATTCACATGGGATAATTTGTGTAAACTTGGTTTTAATGGGTCGAGATTTTGTGTTGTGGAAAGCCTTCAACATATCATGAATGACTCTGCATTTACTTGTATTATCTCGCAATATGTGATGAATTATTATGGTATTCCTTTCAATTGGTAGAGATCTGGATTTAATCCGGGCATGAGGCAATGGATGTGTCTATACCCGGCTTACAAAAGCATGCCCTTTTGGATCGGTTGGCAGATTTGGCTATATAGGAACCGAATGATTTTTGAGATGAAAAATAGATCCATGGATTGGATGGTCTCCAGAATTTTGTCAGACTATGGGGACGACACTGCTCTAAAGAAAAAGATCATAATTATCAAAAAACCCCTTTTCTATGCCTCCATGATCGGGGTTTTTTTTTATGGTGCTTCACAACGATGGGGATTGGATTGTGGAACTCGTGGTTTACTGCAATTCTCTGATGATATAAAGGTTAAGTGGAAGCTGAGGATTGGATGAGGCTCAAATTCAAAAGGTGAGTTGATTAGACTCTGTATTACTCTTTTTCTGGCATACAACGCTAGGCTTCAAAGCATTCATATGTTGGGTGATTCAAGAGTTATATTAGACTAGTTCAAAGGTGTGGCTGATCTAAATATTGAGGGGCTTGCCTAGTGGATGAGAAGAATTAGACACTTGGCTACACATTTCTCGGTGATCTATAAGGAACACAATATGGTGGCAGACCAACTATCAAAGGAAGCGTTGAGTTCATCTGATGTCTTACTTATCTGGTAGGAAATAAGAAGGGCCAAAAGGGCCCCTCTTATGCCTACAAACTTTATTAATTTTTGTTTTTTCTAAAAACTGTGGATATTTAATATTTACTAGAAGATTTTGTTTTTTTTTAAATATATTGTAGTTATAACCTAGTATGGTTTAAACATGTGACTATTCAAAAGATAACAAATGTTTTGTAAATTTGTGAAAAATTGTAATAAGAGATGACAAGTTTTATATATTAATATATAAAAGATTTTTTTTCAATTTAAAAAAAAAATATACTAACATATATCCAAATATATATACTAGCATAACATTACTTTATTACTTTATTGTATTGTATATATAGTTCAATATACAACACATACATATCCAAATATATATACTAACATATATCCAGATATATATCTGCATCCAATAATATTTACACTAACATGTTTGGATTATATCCCAAAATATATATATCTATATCTACAGTGAAGTATATTTCATACGCTACTGTGTATACATTTGTTGGGTTATATCCCAATTTATATATCTCTATATCTACACTGACGTATATTACATACGCTACTGTGTATACACTTGACGTGAGTTAGATGTGCAGTACGTACATATCCATCCAACCATATATACACTATCATATATCCCAGCGTATAACTATATCACTGTAGAATACTTATTACGTGTGTTCACCATTCAACAGTCCTACCTTCCAAGTCTCCAAAAGGTATTAAAGAAAAACAATTCTATACTTATCGTTCAATTAAGAATTAACTTTTATAAAAAAAAATTGTGAAACAGGGTATTGGAAAAGATTAAAAGAAGTTTGGGAAGAAAGAGTGTGTATATTTTGCATCTTTTTAAAAGTGGAAACAAAAAAATATTTTATTTTAGAGTGTAAAGCTTTCAAAGACAGTAGGAACAACTATGTAAGTATTTTGACAGCTAGCTTTTAGAATAATTTATTCAACCAAAATACAGTAGAGAAAATGAAGCAGCTCATCATCAAATTGAACAGAAAAATGACTAAAATGTAAAAATCAATATTTAAACTGTCTATCCCATAAACTATTATTAACCTCTTAAAAGTTAAAATAATTTCTTCTTCTATAACTCCATATAAATACTCTTCTATAACTCTTTAAAAATACATGCCAATCTAATCGCACTGTAAAGCATAATGGAATTATGGAATTGAATGCGTAACAAGTCAAGAGACTCCAACACCACCAACCCTAGCGTTTGGGGCACGCAACCGTATTCTTTCAAGCTAATCTAATTAGGGTATTTTTTTTCAAACTAGGTCGGGCACCACTACCATTGACGTGATCCAGAAAAATGACTAAAATGTAAAAATCAATATTTAAACTGTCTATCCCATAAACTATTAACCTCTTAAAAGTTAAAATAATTTCTTCTTCTATAACTCCATATAAATACTCTTCTATAACTCTTTAAAAATACATGCCAATCTAATCGCACTGTAAAGCATAATGGAATTATGGAATTGAATGCGTAACAAGTCAAGAGACTCCAACACCACCAACCCTAGCGTTTGGGGCACGCAACCGTATTCTTTCAAGCTAATCTAATTAGGGTATTTTTTTTCAAACTAGGTCGGGCACCACTACCATTGACGTGATCCAGGCTCCGAACTTGACTTCACACTCTATTGAACGCTCCCGCATCTTGAATATCAATGTTTGTCTCAATATTTTGATGAATGTGTCATCCCTTACAACTTGAATGATTAATCGGATCATTCAGCTGGACACCACCGCCTTCTTCGACGCAAAATAATGATAGATTATAATGTGGTCTTAAGTCTCGAGGGAGCAGTGAGGACGGTAGCGTAGACTGGAACAGTACACGCGACTCTGTGAGACTCAAACGAGCAATATGGGTCCGGTATGCTTATAAATCATCTCATCCGAGAGAAACTGGGCAGATAGCCCCCTATGTAATTCGGCACGCAATTTGGTGGGAGAACATCCATTTGTTGTGTAGAATACTGTTGGAAGTAGGAGCCCTTCAGATTTGCTTTGGTGGAGGATTTCTCAGCAGTACCGAAAACCCGAACACTCTTAGTTGTTAAGGCCATGAGGAGGACGGGGAATATAATACACTTCAATAATATTGTGGGTTGTTGGTTGGGCTGTGTTTTGCACAATTAGCCCCGGTTCGATTCTCTGCCACACTTCCTGTATCGACTTTACTGGAGAATCCCCAAAGCAATACGTACCAGGATTTCCAACCCCGAAAGAGAAGATGCGAGTTCGGGTGCCCTCGTGCTTCGCAGGCGAGAGTAAAGGCAAAACCGCTGAGAATCTGGTGGCTTCCACGTACCTGACGAAATTGGGGGACGGAGTCCGTACTGTTATAACCGTTACTTGGTACAAGAATGTGATGGGTCAAGGCCTGTGCGTTTCTGTTGGAGAATCACTGGAGAGTAGATTCGTCTGTAAAGTCGAGATGAAGCCCTGGAATTTCTGGAGAAACCGGGGATCATGTAAGAGCTCGGATATTATAGATGGCAGCAGAGTGGAAGTATTCTGGAAGTTGGGATCCGCGAAGTTCGTGGCGGCGCCTGAACCTGAACGAGGGTATTACCTTGCCGTTGTGTGCAACGAGGAGATGGTTTTGTTATTGGGCGACATGGAAGCGGAGGCATACAGGAAGACCAAGTCCAGGCCCTCTCTCAAGGCGGTTCTGGTGTCGAGAGAGGAACACGTCCTCGGCAATGAATGTTTTGCTACCGTGGCTCGTTTTGATGATGGGAAGCGGTCACATGAAGTATCGATTGAGTGCCAAAACAAACGATCGGCGATCCGCGCCAGTTATCAACGTTGATAGGGAGGTCGCAGTGGAAGTGAAACATTTGCTGTGGAAATTCAGGGGCAACGGTACCATCTATGTAGAAGGAGTTCCTGTTCAAATATTATGGGATGTGCACGACTGGCTGTTTAATCCTGGACTGGGACATCATGCCTTGTTCATTTTCAAGTCCATGATGCAGCCACTCGACTGCCTCAGTTTCAAGGACATGAACGACTCTGGCTTTCCTTCGGATTTCTGTCTCTTGATTAACGCATGGAAGTAAACTATTAGCACCACAAATTTCTCTGATATACGCTGACTACAGGCGTATATCAGAATTGCATTCCGGGCGATCGAAGATTTTCCTTACATGTGTTTTAATATCTTTTAGAGATCAAATCATTTGAAGCTCCCTTCGTTCAATAACCTTCTCAAGGTAAATTCCTGCTGCCGTGCAATGTAAATGTTTTGTTCATCCCTTAACTTAATAATAATAATAATTTGGTGCTAGCTATCTTCATCTTAAAATCATCGGGTTCGACACCACCACTAATTTGGTTTGGCGTGACTTTAAAAATAGATTATTATTATTATTTTGTTATTTTATGTGTTTGCAAATGAGAAACAAGTTTGACATAAATCAACAGGTTTATTTCAATTCATTTTATTAGGTTGTATTAGTTGAGCGTTTAGAACCGTGTAGATGAGAATGACTAATATAAATGATAAAATTGTAATAACAATAATTAATTAATGATTGAGGTAGTGGTTTTGGTTAATGTACTAGACGCAAAACGATAAGGAATTATTTGGTTTGATACTACAATTTTATTTACCATTAATTTTTTAAGAGAAGTGTTCCTAAATCACCATCACCATAGTTTGTTGGAGAAATTTCTATTTTCATTAATAATTAGTTAAGTGGGAGTTAACTGATTAGTTTTATTTAGACTTTCTATTTTTATCCACTATTATGCATGCATGCATTCCTAAGGAAAGTGATCTGCTTGATTGTTTTTCTTAATTATGGAATGCTTTGCCCTATATATGAGTGTATTCCATGCATTCATTGTATCATATTGATCATGATCTACGTGAATATTTGTTCATTCTTCCATATTGAATCTCTCTTCCTTTCTTGATAATATTGGTTTGTTATTTCTTTAGCTAGATCTCCCGTGTAGGTTTCCATGAACAATTAACATGGTATCAAAGCTATGTCAGCTTGGAGCAAGCCGCATAAGTTTCAAAGAATAAGAAAAATTCTGGTTTCGTATGAAGCAATCTGTGGTCGTAAATTTCAGCAGTTCTTCCTCCCAAACTATTACGTTTTTTAGGAAACGGCTCGTGAAGAAAATAAATTGATCCATTTTGAAGTGGGTTTTCAACCGTTTAACGAGATTCTTTACTGTTTGCTCAAAAAGTGAACCGCAAGATAGCCTCCTGAAACAGATACGAATCCGTGGTCGTACCTTCCCACATCTATCAGCTTCCCAAAATATTATGTTTTAGAGGAAACGACCCGTGAGGAAAGTAAATCGGTCCATTTTGGAATTGGGTTTTCAACTGTTTGGCAATATTCTTCATCGTTTGCTCATAAAGTAAGTCGTAATATAGCCTCATGAAACTGATATGAATTCTAATTTCTTAGTTTTTCACTTGTATATTAAGAGTAAATTTTTAGGGTTCTTGGAATCAGTGGGAGATATGGATATGACAATTATTATACAACCAAACTTGGTGGTAATCCCCACACCATAAAATTATTTTGATTGGAATCTCAAGGCGACATTCCAACTCAAGGAAAGTGCTGATTGTATAATTTGACGATGGCTTACGTAAACGTAACCTGCTACATTAACGATTGAGAAGATGAGATGGTGAACCGTAAGGATGAGGCCACATGACTACTTCTTGAGTTAATCTCCACTGATTTGTAGTTTCATGTTGCTGCATGCAAGAATCCAAACGATAGATCCGACCACCTTGGAATGTCTCTTTGGAAAGTAGGATGAGATGCAAGGTCATATGCTTGAGGTAGAGTTGAATACCTTAGACCCTAAAAGTTTTGATGATATACAAAATTTCTTTACTAAATTTAAATACTTCATTAAGCTTAAAGGGAATGGCATTGATAAGTCTACGTAAGAGAAACAACTTATTCAACAATCTTGGCCAAGATAGGACCGGAATACACTCAGATATGTCTCCAATTTCCATTCTCGCAGATGTCTTTTTGAAACAAATTGAAAAATGCCTACGCTGGTTCAGCTCATTATCTCTTACACAAGAGCGTGCACAAAACTCATACATATGGGCCTCATGAAATATCCCAGAGCACATGCACTCACCATGCATGATGGAAAAAGGTCATTCAAATAGAATAGGAAGGAGGGATATTCCAAATCCTTTAATGATTCTTCAAGTTCTAAAGACTCTTCAAATTCCAAGAAGAAGAAGAAGGAGAAGTGCACTACTATAATAAACCTGGGACCATGAAAGAATCCACATGCATGAAGAAACAGACCGATCTTACGGCACATGCACTTCAACAGAACAACCTTTGAAACTTCATTCCAGAGAGTCACAGCTGCATGAAGAAGATCCTACTCCTAATAAAGGTAATCATCAATGCTCTTGTTGCAATTAATTCCCCATTTGATTCATGGATTATAGATCTTTGATGCAACTCCACATGGAAGTGAAAGATGAAGTTTTCTTCCCTGAGTCCATGCTCAAGACCCCTATTCTCATGGCGGATGATACTCCAATAAAGCGAGTGTGAAGGGAGAGTGAACTCCACAATGGCAGCTTTGATAATGTTTTTACATGTTCCAAAGCTTTCTATGACCGCCTCTAATTTATCGATCACCCTAAAGGAAAAAAGGTTGAATTCTACATCAGATCTGGGCTTCAAGAATTGACATGCATGACAATTCCATTATTGCAATTAGTGAGGTGGATCACAAGTCCAGATTGTATAAATTCACTAAGTTTTCCTCGACGATGACTTCTCTATTCTACTTACATGTAAGGAGATTACTTTGCATGCACCTCCATTGAAACATTCATATACTCTTTCTCTTCCATCGCCGCATATCATAGATGATTCCATACACTCGATTCTATACATTGAAAATAAGCACATAGTACATCCAGATAAGAAGTTTAATGTCGGCTTCAGCAGATGCCCAACAAGGCACATACCACACTTCAGCTAGCAGAAAAACTTCCAAGGAATCCATTGGATTCGAGATATCCTCATCTCAAAGATGAGGATCCTTCATGCACTTTTAGCTTAGAACCTGATACCAATGTATTTATATGGTTCAGTCTATTGATCCACATAATTACAATAGGGTTGTGGGAAATCTATTATGGAAAGAAGCCATGCAGAATGAGTATGAATCACTCCTACAGAACCAGACATGGAATCTAGTTCCACATCCACTAGAAAGGAATATTTTCAAAAGTGTATGGTCCACAGGATCAAGAAGTACAAGGTCGATAGGTTGCCAAAGGACTTCATCGTGATCCATGGTGATTTCTACATCTTCACAAAGACTTTTAATGAGAAAAAGTTTCAGACTTTGCAAGATCGTCTTGCAGTTGAATGTTAAGTCTCTAATATTGGCTCATTACCCCTTAATTGGGGCATATTATATTAGTAATGTTATTTTATTTATGTCGGCTTTAGGCCATTAGTTGTAATTATACCTCCTAGTCTCCTATATATACCAAGGAAACATTTTCATTTTGAATCATTTTGTACTTGAACATTTAAGTGGGGTAAAAGGAGGTTTCCCCCTCGAGGAGGCTTATTATCTGAAATTGTCTCTTTTTCAAGGCGTTGAGTACTTTTCCTGAGGTTTTTCTATGCTATATTGATGTTTGGTTCTTAACATATGGTATTAGAGCTCAAGGTCTTGGGGTTTTGCTACTACATCTGAGACACCGTGAAATTTTCGCTATAACTTTTTTCTGCAATGTTTCAGAAGGAACGGCTTGGAGGATATTTAGTAGACGGATCAAGGTACGTTGGGTTAAAAATTTAGCTCCTGAGGACTTATACTTTCGGAGATACAACCTGTACAAGATAGCGTTCTGGAATCATCATGAAATGAGTCATTGCGGACTTTTCGCTATAAAAAAGTTTTTGTAATGTTTCAGACCCTGAAATCCGGAGGCCATTTACAAAAATTAGTAAGGTATATGTGGTAAAATGTTCCACTTCTGGGTCATATTAAATTTGTAGATACACCTTGTGTAAGATAGGGTATCTGACTAGTCCTATTGACTAGTCTCAAGAAGGTGTTCCAGGTAAAACAATAATAACTTATTGCTAGAGTATCCAAATTGAGTGGGACTGGTTGCATTGGATCCTGGACAGTCTGTAGTATTTTGGGTGCAAGTTTCAGAATTTTGTATCAATTATTGTTTGCGGGGCATGCTATACAAGTGAGATCTCCTGGAAAGGCCAAAAATTGGCAAGTTGTGAGGAAGTTACCGTAAATTCCACTTGGCACATCTAATTTTGATCAGACCTATGGCATTACAGAGAAGAAATATCAGAGAACTACCTAAAAAAAATTGCATACCCAGAAGGGCCGAAACTTGGCAGATAGAACAGAATAAATATTGTCTAGCAGAACCGCCTCAAAATCAAGATTCAAAAGTGATATTTGGCCAACATGCCACCAAAAAGGGGACCTTCTACACCAAATAAGCTTCCAAAAAATCCTAATTGGACTCTTGATGAAGATGAAAAAATGCGTAGGGACATAAATAAACTACAAAAGAAGATGGATTCAATGGAAGCTCAGTTGGATACTAAGATGGATTCAATGGAAGCTAAGTTGGATACTAAGATGGATTCAATGGAAGCTATGTTGATGGATTCAATGGAAGCTAAGTTGGATACTAAGATGGATGGCTTAAAAGGGGAGATCATGGAAGTATTGAGAAATTTCATAACAGAGAAGACACCCAAAAGTGA
>SNQJ01S0036608.1:141887-162313 GCA_010110895.2 Picea sitchensis
TTGTACTTGAACGTTTAAGTGGGGTAAAAGGAGGTTTCCCCCTCGAAGAGGCTTATTATCTGAAATTATCTCTTTTTCAAGGCGTTGAGTACTTTTCCTGAGGTTTTTCTATGCTATATTGATGTTTGGTTCTTAACAGTGAAGAACACAGTTGCCTAGCAACTGTCATTTTCTTCTTTTGATACATTATCTTTTGAGGGGGGGTTTTGTTCCCACGTGGTTTTCCCTCTTTCCTCACTTTTATTCAATGTTCATTAGTTGCATTGTACATGAGTACCTAAAATTGCCTAGTAGCCGAGACTCATTTTTTACTCCATAGTGATGTTCAGGGGGGATGTTGGAGAAATTTCTATTTTTGACACACTAGTTCAGTGGGAGTTAATAGACTAGTTCTATTTTAGACTTTCTATTTTTACCATCACTATTATGCATGCATGCATGCATGCATGCATAAGGAAATCTAATTGCTTGATTACTTTTCTTAATTATGGAATGTTTTGCCCTATATATGAGTGTATTCCACTCATTCATTGTATCATATTGATCATGATCTATGTATCAATCATCAGCTCATTGGAGTAGTGTGAATATATTTTCTCATTCTTCCATATTGAATCTCTCTTCCTTTCTTGATAATCTTTGTTTGTACTTGCTTTAGCTAGATCTCCTGTGCAGGTTTCCATGAAACAATGACATAGTTTTGATATGTTAAAAAGTTAGAAAGGTCCCTAAGGTAAAAAATATTTTGAAATTGTTATTTAATGTGGGTGTAAGAGCGATATTATAAGAGAAAGTACTTTTCATTTTCAATAGTCTTAGTGTCACAAAGATGAAAAAGGAATTTTCTAACACCTTCTTTGACTATGCACTTCATGAGAGTTTTTTCTTATTTTAGAATGTGGATTTTTATCATGAACAATCCACATATTAATAGAATAATCTATTAATCATGAATGAATAATTACAAGAAGAGATCCTCAATTTATAGGATTTTAAAGAGGCCCAACATGCACCTAAGATTCGAAAGAATATATATGAACTTAACTCACACAAGCTATCATTTGTTTAGAATTAGAGACAATCTAAACAAACACACCAACACCCCCCCATAAGTAAAATGTAGGGAGGAACAAAGAAGAACAAAGATGGGTCTTGGCAACAAGACCTGATAACGTACTCATGTGCAAACTTTCATAATTGGAGAAAAGGAGAAAAAAACGTAGGAAAAATATCTTCTCCAAAAGAGAGAAAAATGAGAGTGTTGAAAATGGCGTTGGAACTGAAGAAGATCCCAGAAAGATGCATAGAAAATAAAAAACATCAGGTTGATGGATGTTCAAAGCTCTAATTAGGAAGTATGACCAAACTCTAATGAAGAGGGCCAAGGAACCTCAAAGAACATCGTTGAATTCTAATGTGGAAGAGGTTTGGTTGTAGAGACACAAGAATGGAAAACACTAACAACCACCACATAAGTGCTTCAGAAAATAGGTGTTGGTGAAGAACCATAACAAAGGATTCAAATTGAAGAAAACACCATCAACCATCAAAAGATCAATGAGATCCATGGAGGATGAAAACTCCAAGTAGGAAGTATGGCCAAAACTCTATAGATGGCCAATTAACCCCATGTTGTTAATTCAACCAAAGATCCATATATAAATACAAATTTCAAACTTCTAAAAAAAAGAGATTGATCCTGTGAAATGAGTCCTATCTCAGAAAGATAGATGAGGTACTCATGTACAATTGACAAAAACATCATAAAATGAGTGTCCTTATGGATGCCAATCCATCTCACCAGATTGCATAGGTCAGTAGCCTCTGTAGCCAATGATTCAAAATAGAAATTAGTGCTTGATACAAGGATCACTCTTAAAAATAGTTGATGTTGAACAAAATGATGAATCATGAAGAATCACTTGAGGAATCATTCCACACCATCTCCCCTCAATGTTGAACTAAGTGGAAATGATGATGAAAATGGATGTCACAACTAATGACTAAAGTATGGAGTATGAACTAAAGTCGAGAAAGATGCAAAACAACCTAAAAAAGAAGCACTCCAAAGTGGCAATCTCCAAGAGACTGCGAAACAAGGAAATACATGGAAACAAATACTTGGTTACACTACTAAAACTATCTCCATGAGTGGCACATCATCCACTACTCAAAAGTGCAAAATGAGAGGTACCATAAATAGACATGATGGAAAACAATCCTCAATATGGGTCTCGAGAAGAAAGGCCATGTTAGATATCCATGTACAAGTGAGGAATCGATTCTCTTAATTTGTCCATGAGAAGATCATGAACAATCTTCATATCAATAGAATAATCTATTAATTTGTATTGAAGTGAATGAATAATTACAAGGAGAGCTCCTCAACTTATAGGATTGAGGAGGCCCAACAAACACCTAAGATTAGCTTGGAAGTTGAAAGAATCTACGTGAACTTAAATCACACAAGTTGTCATTTGTTTAGAATTAGAGACAATATAAACAAACACACCAACATTTTTTTCTTTACACTAATTAAAACACATAGATATCTTTGATATTCTATCTAGGGGTTATCACCTCCTTATAGTATCTTAATTTTATTTTACCTTCTCAATCTATATTGCACAAAAAATTCTCCTTAAATTTAGATGTAATGACATTTTTGAGATTATCATTACTCTACATAGTGATATCTTTCTTTATTCCCCAATGATTTAACCAAGACATGGCATCTTTATGCCAACCTCACTTGAGTCGCGAATGGAGATTGAAGAAATATTAGGAAGCCTTGTATCTTCCATGTTGTTTATCTTGTTCTTGTACACTAGATACCTAGTAATAGCCATGATCCCAATGGGGCAAACATTGACTTCTATGAGGGGGATAAGATAGGGTGTATTGCCTTTGATTTTGAGGTTATAAGTTATAAAACACTTTTGGATATATTTATCCATGATTCTCTAGATATTCTCCAGCCCCAAACCTTTCAACCATATAAGATAAAATGAGTGATGAGAGTCTCCAAGAGGAGTTTCTCTTTATCCCATAGCAAACAATATGTTGATTTTTTTCAAGTCCATAATAAGATTTCCACCCTCCATTTATCCTTTTCTAAATGTTGTAGTTTCAATTAAGCTTGTGATGAAGATCGATTATGAGATATTTGTACAAATTCCATTACTCCAAGATGTTGTTGTCATACATGAAATTAGCATAAGTGATCCTTTTGGATTTAATATTATAACCTTCATTTTATTAGTGTAGATAGTCATACCCATACTAGAGAAGAAATATTTGAGAATTTTTAGTTTTTTTTCAAGATCATGGGGACTTCTCACCATAACAACAATATCATCAACATAAGGAAGAAGAACGATGACTATACTAGCTAGGGTTTGACCGAATTAATTTATGTGTTCCAAACAACCCTCTAACAATGTATATGCCAAAAAGGGTAGGGGACAAGGAACACCTTTGCTTAACTTTCTAACAATATTACTGAGCTTGGAAATAATTTTCCTGTACAACCTTATCGCAAGAAATCTTAACTCGAAAGGAATTTTTATCTCTTCTAATCTATTCCAAAGGTTGGTTCTGGGAAATATGTTAAAAAAATTTCTAAATTCAAAACGCAATAGAGGATATTGGTTTTATTACCGCAACACTCATCTGCAATGATCCTAAGAATAACAAGGTGATCCATAGTTGAATGATATCTCATAAATTCGACCGGACCTTTAGTTCTTTTTCTATGGATTTCTAGCCATACACTAATCTTCTTTTCCAAAATAATTCCATATAAATTGGCTAGAAGGGGGCTAATCATAATGGTGTTATAATTGGAGGGATTGATTTCATCCCCAATTTTGAAAATATATACAATGAGGTTTTGAGTATAGGGTTTAGGAAATCCCCTCTTGACTACTAAATTGAAAATCTTGTGGATGTGGGGCATGAGGATAATCCCTCCAATTTTTTATACTTCTACCTGGTATCCTTTGATGATCCAGATTATTTTTGGAAAAAAATGAAAGAAGAGATATTACAATGAAATACACATAAAAATTTCCAGAAATAGAGAAATACAACAATACAATGAAAGAAGAGATATTACAATTACATACACATAAAAATTTCCAGAGAAATACAACAATACATGATTTCTATTAATGAAAGAAATGTAAAGAGACTGTAAAAATACAGAGTGCAAGACTCGCTAGAATGGTGGAAACTTTATCTCTGAGAGGAGATGTGATGACTACGCTCATTCACAAGAAGATGATTACAATGAGGCTCTGGAGGCCTTTTTATGATAAACATGAATTTTAAAACCCTAGACATCCAAAAACCTAACCCTAGGAGATGAAGCGCGAAAAGTCATGTGGGCCCTATTGGGTAAATTAATACATTAACTTCCTAGGGTCGTAACTTTTGCATACGATCTCTATTTTAGGTGTGCGATATCCCATTGGAAAGGTATTTTTGAGGAATACGCATTATACTATCAAAATCTAACTTAGTCTATATTTTGATTGTGGGAAGCCAAAAAAACATTGTTTAGAGACCCAAAACAGACCTAGAAGTACAAAAATATGTATGACATGCAAACTTCCAAAATAATCCACTTGGAATAGGTGGGAGGCCACCAATATCCACCTGGATGTTGTGTAAGGCTTCAGGACAAACCTATAAGTGTAGAACCCACAATTACAAATAAATGTCTCCATTACAGAGAAACGTGTTGAACTAAAAACTGTCAAGATGAGCGTGTTGGAATTTGGAATAGGTTGGTGGCCACCAATATCCACCTAGATCATTTTATGTCCTTAAATAAGAGACAAAAAGAGCACAAGAGATTTATCCTAGGAAAACCCAAAATGGGGGAAAACCCAACAACCTTTCTTAGATAGATTATGTTCACAAAGCCAGTCCAAACAGATAAACCCTAGGTCAAAGGCTAGCTCAACCATAAATACTGCCACAACTGCAACAAAAACACTATACCAAGGTAGCACACCTCCTCATGAAGTATCAAACAAGAGAGAGATACCAAAAGAGTGAACAAGAAGAAAAGGAGTCATTGCAGTAGCTGTGCCACCTTCTCCAAACTTGTTCCTTGCTTCTATGTATATGAGAAAGTGTGAGTGAGTGTACAAATGAGCTAAGTAACCTCCTTATTTATAGTCTTCCTATCCTTCTAGCTTGTCCAACTTCTCTTCTAGGAATGTATCTTTTCATTATTCTTTAATCTTTTGGACCAACTTCTCTTCTAGGGTATCTCGATATCTGTCCAATGGATCTCTTGCTTCTAGAATATTCTCCGAATATAAGAAAGGTCATATAGGAGATAAATATCCTCCCGCAACTACCAAACATCAACACTCCCTCTTAGCTAGGGAGGTATCTTTCATGATGTATTCATCCACTAGTCCATTGACTACTCTGGAATCAGATGGTAACACATAGCTACTAGAATGAAATCGGTAGCTCAAATCGTCTGTCACAGTCTCTGTAATCAAGTAGCACTCAACTACTCCCAATGTGAATTGGTAATCTCTATGGAAATAAGCTAGTAGCGCACAACTACTACAATTCCATCCAATAGAACATGATTGTGTCGATCCATAGTAGTACACAACTACTATCCGTTGGTACACAACCACTCCAAGTAGCAAAAAGCTACTATCCAGAGACATAATGTCTCTCTCATGCAATCAAATGATAGATACACAAGCTACCACCATGCATTCCAACATTCTCTATGATTATGCAGCAATCAACTAGTAGTATACAACTACTACCATGCCATCAACCATAATCATAGTCTACAGCCTCCATGATTATGCAGAATTAATCTAGTAGCACACAACTACTATAATGACATCGACCATAGTTAGGATCCAAATGACTATGCAACAATCAACTAGTAGCACATAGCTACTACAATGCCATCATCCATAGTCATTCATATGACTATGTAACAATCAACTAGTATCACACAACTACTACAATGCCATCAACCATAGTCATACCTATGATTATGAAAAAATCAACTATTAGCACAAAACCACTACACTTCCATCATCCATAATCATAGTCGATGTCTCTATAACTATGCAACAATCAACTAGTAGCACACGACTACTACAATGTCATCAACCATAGTTATAGTCTCATCCAGTACCATGAAACTACACCCATAGTCCTTGTGACTATGTGTGTGATGTTTCTTCTCTCATCAGATCTGGAGGTGAATTACCCGCTCAATCACCTCACATGATTGATCTAGGGAACCCTTAGCCAAAGGGGTTAGTTATCATGAGAAGAAACAATACACTTCCCTTTCAACAAGGGTGTAGATTCTACATCATGCTAATTTTATCTCTAGAGAACCTCAGGTATTTTTCACTCCTAGTCAAATCAACATGATTAATAAGAGAAATAATGTTCCTGGGCCATTCACCACCAGCCAAATCAACATGGATAATCCTGTGAGCGAATGTATAATTCTCCCTTGGTCAAATCAACATGACCAATATTGGAGAATGTCTTCCCGATGCTACTCATATGTCCATTGCCTTGGACAAAATATCTGCAATATGATCATATGTGTATGTGTACTGGAGATTCACTTATCTGTTATGCATCATGTCTTGGATGAAGTCCTGTAAGAAACTTTTGAATCCACACTGCTTCATGGCTTGCAATATTGGTTGCTATATAATCTTCCTCTATTATACTGAGTGTCATTGATGTCTTCTTCCTGCTCAACCATGAGATCAAATTGATCCCAAATTGAAATAACATTCAGGATTACTATTTCGATACAATACACTCCCTACCTAGTCAAAGTTTGTACATCCCTTCATATTCACATCTCCATCCGAGACATATCTTGGTCCATATTCAATCGTACCATGTAGGTACCTCAAAACGTGTTTTTCTTCCATCTAATGTACATGTCCAGTTTCAACAATGTACTAACTCAAGGAATTCACAACAAAGCATATGTCCGACCTAGTGTTAACCAGGTACATCAAGGATCCAATAAGATGTATGTAGATCATGGTATCCACCAAACATGAAGATGAATCACTCAATATCTTCATATTTATTGTCATGGGTGTGGTCATGGACTTGCATTCCATCATCTTGAATCTTTGTAGGATCTCAAAAATATATTTTCCTTGGATAAGGAAAATCTCATCTAATATTTGCCACACCTACAATCCCAAGAAGTAATGCATTAGACCTAGATCCTTCATCTTGAAATCTGATGTGAGCTCCCTCTTGCACCCAACTATGAGCTTCTCATTTATTGTAAGAAACAAGTCATCCACATATATGATCAATGGGAAATCATGATGTTGATGGGTCCAAATTCACCTGAGAATAGTAAGGGGGTCTCCCCAGTAAGAATTCCCAATTAACCCTCTCACCGTTTGGAATAGGGAGCCCATCTAGATTCTATCTCGACAACCATTGTTGGTTTGGTTCTACCAGTTGCATCACGGGCCACCAATGAGGGTGAGTGATGGGTGATTGTGAAAATGGAAGATTTAAATCAAGACTATCTAAATGTATGCCTAATCTAATTTTAATATAACCTATACTAGATAGGAACAAATTAACATAAGCGAATGATTTGTGACATGAAAATAACTCTACTAGTATCTTCGCCTAGATTGTTGAAATGAAGAAATAAAGTCAAATAACACATGCACATGAATATATAACCAGAATATTATAAGTCAATATATCACATACATTAGTAGCTCATTTTCTCAGGACATGTAATATACGAAAGAATGACAAAACCGCAAGATGACATATATTGCATCAAAATAGTCCATAAACAAACATGCTCTTATGGCCCATGTGAACAACAATCATTCTTCCTGAAATAGTTCGTAGAAAAATAGAAACACATACAAGTCCTTCTCTCAGTCAAAAGTTGGCCCCAAGGACTTCTACATATTAACAATTTCATAAATAGTACATTAAAACTCTTACGACAACTCTCCAATTTTAGTTGACACTGTATTCCCAAAGTAGTTCAAAGGTGTACAATGTTTGAAGAGCCAAAATCCCATTCTTTGGGTTCTATTCTAGTATTTATTGAGGTTCAATAAGACCCTTGGCCTTTCATCTCCCTCCGTAACATTTCCTCTTCCAAAAATTTTCCTCATCCTCTTTGTGATGATTAGTAACAAGGAAAACTGTTACATTTCAAATTTGTCTCCTAGCGCTGGTGGACTCATGGATTTTGGCCATAGTGAACCTTGTATGTCATAATGATTGGATTGGGAATTAGTGCATCATTAGTTGTATGGTTCAGAATCCTTCTTCAATAGTTAGAGCTTGGTTCCCCTCATTGCTTCCCATTTCTAGAAAAATCGGCATCATTTTACCGTTCTAATTTATTTGGATGTAGATTGCATTGCAAGAGTGCATGTCCCTCTTGGCATGGGTACCTAACATTGTTCAACATATAGTATATGAGAGTAAATACAAATAAACCATAAAGGATAATAATTATAATTCATATTAATGGGGCATAAAATAATTTATCATTTATAAACTTCCTTGAGTTCGATTCATGGTTCCTCTGCTCGCGGTTGAGTTATGGTGTTCTTCGAGGCTATCAACAATGTGTCATATATTTATCCAAAAATAAGTATAACATATTTTAGTGATTTATCAAATAATATAAATATGATGTTTTATATCTCAAAGATACCTTTCCAACGATATAAATAACTCACAAAATGGATACTCGAGTCAAATGTTACAACCATTTTACGAAAGACAATTTTCATGTTTCGGAGGAGTTAATACTAACTCCCCTGATTTGTTTGGAGGAGCTAGTAGTAACTCCTATGAACTGACATAAGTATACCATGAATTAGTAATTTCTCAATTCACATAACCATAAATTTTTATATGATGGAAATACATTTCCAATGGTATAAAGAACGTGCAAAACAGGTACCCGAGTCAAAAGTTATGGTCGATTTAAATGAGAGGCAGTTTTTTTGGTTTTGGAGGAGTTAGTATTAACTCCTTCGACCTGTTGAGAGGAGTTAGTATTAACTCCTCTAGATTTCTTGAAGGATTTACTACTAACTCCTTCGACCTGTTTGGAGGATTTATTATTAAATCCTCTGACATGTTCAAAGGATTTTGAACCAACTCCTCTGATATGTATCAGAGGAATTGAAGGGAAATATTCCAAATCACTTTAGAGGATTCAAAGGGAAATTGTCCTTCTAGGGAAAGAAAAATTGGAAAAAAAATATAAGTGTCGAACTGGAAAGAGACAAGGAGAGTTTGAGTTTGAAAGCCCATAAATTCCTCATACAATGTCCGATTGAGGTGCCATTTTTTGCAATGCGGAGAACACAGAGAGATGCTTATATCAAGATAAATGAACATGTTGCTCCATCATTTGATTGGATTGATGTCTAATGATGGCCATGACTATCAAGGCACTTACATGCCTCTCATTTTAATTCCATCAATTTCTTTGGAATCGTAATAGAGAAAATAATGCAATTGGCCTATTTTAGAGATGAAAAATTCACTTTGACTAATGTCGAAAAGCTTCACCCAAAGACATTTCTTAATGAAATTTTGAGTCCCGTGTTCTTTGTTTCTTCACCCAAATTTAATTTCATCCATTGCTATGTCATTTTTGATGTACCAGATCATGATCCACCCATTAAGACTGAGGTTATGCATTAATAACACAAAGTTATAAATCCACCAAAACTATCAACTAAAGTCGAGTGCACTTAGCACTGTCTAGGAGATGAAAGGACCAAATTTATCCCAAAGTAAGTTTCAAAACTAATGCAAGACCTATAGGTGTTGTGAATAACCAATATGATGCTAAGTGAATCTTCCAAAATCATTATTTAGTTGTAACATAAAAAAAGAAAAAGAAAACAAGCTAGTACTATGTGAGTGAAGAAAGCCACCGGGAACAATAAAACTTGATTGTGACTGTGATCTGAAGCGAATTATGTGATATAGGAAATTATTTAACAAATATCTAGATAGGTGTGGAGATTTTAGTCATTGGAAAGGTAATGATATTGAATGATGAATGCAACAAGAAGGGATGCGAGCTGGGAGGGGGAAAAGATAAGCGTTAAGATGAAAGTGAGCCACACTGAGCTAGTCAATATTTGTGAGAGGTAGAAGATAATATTAGATGAGATTATCTATGATGAGGGGTCGACATCCTTCAAATAACATATCAATGATAGGAGAGGGAAACATATCAACATAAACAATTTCGGGGATGAAGAGGTGAACCTTGTCGATAAGCATTGTAATGAAGTGAAAGGTAGGGACGTTGCCAAAATGTGATGCAATGGTGTGAGTGGAAGGAAGTCAGCTAGTGAAAGGTGTTAAGGTTTAAGATATTATTAGAGTTATTTTCATTTCACTAGATAATAATAGCAAAAGATAGGATCATCGAGAAATACACACTCACAAGAGACATATCATTTATCCTAGGAAACCCTCATGGGGGAGAAACCCAAAAAAACTTCCTTATTATAGATAGCCAATACAATGCCAAGAGATAACTCAAACAAATACAAAAATTCCTCTCCCAAGAATGCGCCTCTCTGTCTCTCTCTCTTCTCCAACTACATCTTTGAAACTTGCTTCATAATGAACAAGTGAGTGTGTGTCTAAATGAGGTGCTAGCCTCCTTATTTATACAAATCTGGCACGTGTGGATGGAGGTGTCTCTTCACTGGCAGGGTCGACTTCTTCTTCTAGGTGGTTATAACCACCTTTAATATATTTTGGGGCCGACTTCTTATTCTTCCTATTACAATTATGTTTTGAGCAATCCGCAAAAGGGGATTTGGTCTTTTACAGTAGCCGACATGATCAATGAATAATACAACAATAATCATTAGAATACACTTTGTAGTTACATTATTTCAACACTCCCCCTGAACAAGAAGGGTATTCTACAAAAACATCAGGTGAGAGAGAGGACAACATCATCAACAACATCAAGTGGGTGAGAGGAAAACATCATCAATATCATCTTGGAGCACTGAATGGCGTATCTATAAATCATTGGAAGTTTTTCTCATCATCAACACATCACAGAGGCTGGAGCATCATCAACACAACATGGAGCTGGAGTAGCATCATCATCCTCATCGGTATGAGGCTAAGCTAACATCATCATCATCTTCAGCAAGGACTCAGGAGCTGAAGTGGCATCATCATCATCATCTTTAGAAAGAGGGTGAAGTGGCATCATTATCATCATCTTCAGCAAGAGACTGAAGTGGCATCATCATCATCATCCTCATCGACATGGATTATTATCATACTAATACATCCTCATGATCAATAACAACACAAGGCTGATACAACATCAAAAGCAACAATATCACAACACAAAGGCTGGAAACACATCATCACAACATGAGGCTAGCAACACAACACGAGGCTGGAAACACATCATCACAACAATTAAGTTGGAACATCATCACAACAATTAAGCTGGCACACCACAACAATTAAGTTGGAATCACAACACAACAATTAAGATGGAATCACAATACAATAATTAAGTTGGAATCACAACATAACAATTAAGTTGGAAGCACAATACTAGACTGTCTTTAAGTCACAACAATTAATATGGAAGCACAGTACGAGGCTAACATATCTCAAAATAACAATTAAGTTGGAAGCACAGTACTAGACTGGATTTACATCACAACAATTAAGCTGGAAGCACAGTACTAGGCTGACATATCTCAACACAATGGTTAAGTTGGAAGCACAATACTAGACTGGCTTTATGTCACAACAATTAAGTTGGAGGCATAGTGCTACGCTAGCATATCTCAACACAACAATTAAGCTAGAACCACAGTACTAGACTGGCTTTACGTCACAACAATTAAGCTACAAGAACAGTACTAGGTTGGCATATCTCAACACAATAATACTCCCCCTTTCGAGGGAGGTCCTTTCAGACTATACCAAGCTTATCTCAAAAGTGCTCAAACTTTACACGAGATAGAGGCTTGGTCAACACATCGACAACCTGTTCATCTATGGTAACATATTGGAGCTTTATGGCCCCTCTCTACACCATGTCACAAATGTAATGATATCGGATCTCTATGTGCTTCGACTTGTCATGAAATACATGATTCTCTGTCATATTTATGCAACTTTGGTTGTCACATAGGATCGTGGTTTCTTCCATCTCTAGGTCAAATAGACAGGTCAAAAATTTTCAAATCCATATAGCTTCGCAGCTAGCAGAACACGCAACAATGTATTCTTCTTCTGTTGTACTAAGAGCAATGATGGATTTCTTCCTACTCTGCCATGACATCATGGTTGATCCCAAACTAAAAGAACATACTAAATTTCTCTTCCTATCAGAGACACTTCCAGCCCAATCTAAATCAATGTACCCACTCAGTGTGAAATCATGATCTCCATCATAGCTGAGACCACAATCTAATGTACCCTTAAGGTACCTCATCACATGTTTTGTAGACACTAGGTGAACATGTTTGGGTTCTACTAGAAACTAACTCAAGGTGTTCATGAAAAAACAAATATATGGTCTGGTGTTTGTCAGGTACATCAACGATCCAATGATCTTTCTATACAGTGTGGCATCAATCAATTCCAACGAAGTGTCGACTGGTAACTTCAACTTCGTTTCCATGGGTGTATTCATGGATTTGCACTCCAACATGTCAAATATTTTTAGGATTTTGACTGCATACTTCCCTTGGTTAAGGAAGATTCTCTCTGGATTCTACCATACCTCAAGACCTAAGAAATAATGCATTAGGCCAAGGTCTTTCATCTCAAATTTTGAAGCAATCTTCTTCTTACATTAGGTGATGAGATTTTCTTCTCTAGTTAAGAATAAGTCATCCACATACAACATCAATATCATCATCTCATCATTCATAACCTTCAAGTAGAGGTTTTTACTCTTGGTAAAGCCCAGGTTCGCCAGGAAATTGTCAATTCTGCCATATCAAGCTCTAGGAGATTTCTTCAACACGTACAGATCATTCTTCAACATGAGTATTTCTATCTTCAATCTTCAAATCAAATTTTCTTATTACATTGTACCAATTTGGTACACTTGCTCAGATGCAACTCAATATGCACAATCATGTGCTAGCTCTATGTGCTTTCTGTAAGGCACTATCTGTCTCACTATCTGGGAGTATGTTCTCTACTCTCTTTGCAACTATTCCTTCTGGAATCTGGGATTCTGCACCTACAGTTTCTTTGAGGCTGAGAATGACTTCTTCATTCTCACTGTGGCTACTAAAATCTGAGAGTAAATCCTCTTATTTTATCATGAAAATAGTTTCATTTGAAACTGAGAGTGGCTCAATAATTGATACTAAGGATAGTTCTTCTTCTTTCATGGGGGTAATTCTATCATAGTCATGTCTTCATGACCCAACTGATGTACTGCACCAACTTCCACTCAAATTTTAAATATGGGGATTTCTCCCCCTGCATATCATACTATATATGAATCATGGTTGTTTTGGTTGTCTTCATAATTACTGTAACTATTTCTTCAATAAGTGTCTCGTCATAGTCTTCTCCCTTTTTGCTGGGAGAATCCTTTGGACATACATCATGCTTTGTACATCTGTAACACGTTTGATTTGTATAGATCAATATTGGAAGTCAATACTGACTTCTCTTCTCATGGAAGAATTCATATCTTAGTCTTTCTGAATGGCTTCGTTCTTTCTCACCGAAACAAGAGAATCATCCCAGATATTTCATATCTCCTAGGAGTCTCTGAAGTTACGATCTATTCTTCTCACGACATTTGTCTTCCTGGAAGTTGTCTCTTCATATAATCCTTTCTGAGATCAGGATTACTCTTGATTTCTTCTGAGTCTACAAGGACTTCATCATCTCTTATAGGGTATACTTGGTGTTGCATACCAAGTCTAAATATGGAAGACAGAGTCAGGCTTCAAACGAGATCTACTTCCCATTCTAATGTTCAGTCAGATTTGGAGCCTTCTGCTCCTTTCAACCGATATTCATATGAGATATTCTAAATCTCAAGAGATAGCTTCTTATTCATCTTCTTTGGTGCATGAGTGTATATGGTCATGTACATAGTTTGCTTCATGTCTCATATAATATGTTTCCTTACACAACCTTCACTATATCTTTCTCAGGGTTATCACATGTGACTTGAAACAAGGTCAACATAACAACAAGTAGGAATAATATCCTTTTGATAATAATAGATAAATCAATAACATGAATAATCATCACAGTAGCTCATTTAGAGCTATCACTCGTGGATTGTATGAAGCAACGATCAAAAGTAAGAGATACACTACGAAATGAGGTCAACACTCTTATATTGTTGTGATTGAACATTCCTCCATGGAAACCTGGAAATAACACACGAGGTTTCTCCTAGATGAGGTGTTAGTTGTATCAGGTAAATGATTACATTAAGTATTTACCTCTATATGCTCACATTCTATCAAGTATAATACTTTACAAAGACTTCTATTTCAACTATAGTGGTTAATTGTAAAGGGGTAGTCATCAACTTGTCATGTGTACCTTTGAATCTTATCAACTTGATTAATCAAACCTCGAGCCTGGAGCCTTGTCCTCAAGAATGAGTGTGATTGCTTTTCTTCCAAGTCTCCTTCACTCAAGATGATGAGTGATTTCTTCAACCTGTCTTCTGAACTAAGACAATATGCTATCTTGGAGGAAGGTTGGGTTAGAGGATAAACTCTATGATCTCAACTTTTAATCCATCTAGTACCTTGACTCAGATTTTGATCAAGGTTTAGAATGATAGTCATAGCTACAACATGAAACAATGATCAAAATAATGTCATAACAAATGGATGTATATCAGAATAATCACACCCGGGTTGCATTATTCCTCTGAATGTGTTGGATCTTGAGATCCTTCTGGATCTATGGCAAGATATCCCTTCTCCTGCAAATACTCTTTAAATCTTAACCGTGAGTACATACCTCTGATGACACTTGCAGGTAGAGGCACCATCTGGTAGCAGTAGTAATGATCACCAACTCTTAAGAACTTCAAGGGTGACTGCAACTGCAACTGATACTCCAACTATAATTGATACTGCAACTGGTTCTGAGACTATAAATGCAACTGTAACTAAGGGTTTTATGAGGAAACCCTAATTTTTCAAACTTCGAATTTTGAAATTCTGATCCAGGGGATAGATGCATTGAGCGGAGGTGAGTAAGTTGGTGTAGCCAAATTTATGAAAATCCAACTTTTACCCCTTCAAACTTGATCAACGGATTTCTGGACTGGTGCTTCTAGTTTTCTGGTACCTCTGGTACTCTGGTACTTCTGCTACTCTAGTTTTCTAGTACTTTGTGAAGCTAGAGTTTCACTTTTCGGGAGATCTAGGGACTGAAAAAGTTGAGCTGAGGATGCCAAAGTGATCCTTGAGGAAGGGTGCACTTTTCTAGATGGTTTTTGGGCTGAAATAATTCATCAACAAAACCCCCTAATTTTCATGTACGACAACAATGACGTTTTTCTCTTTCTCTTGTGAAAGATGCTCTCTTCATCTTAGCTCTGATACCATGTTAAGGTTTAAGATATTATTAGAGTCCTTTGAATTTAACTAGATAACAATAGCATAAGATAGGATCACTAAGAAATATAGAATCACATGAGACACATCATTTATCCTAGGAAGCCCTCATGGGGGAGAAAACCCAACAAAACTTCCTTATTATAGATAACCAATACAATGCCAAGAGATAACTCAAACAAATACAGAAAGTCCTCTCCCAAGAATCACCTCTCTCTCTCTTCTCCAACTGCAGATTTGAAACTTGCTTCATAATGAACAAGTGAGTGCGTGTCTAAATGAGGCACTAGCCTCCTTATTTATACAACTCTGGCATGTGTCGACAGAGGTGGATTTTCATTGGCAATGCCGACTTCTTCTTCTGGGTGGTTATAACCACCTTTAATATATTTTGGGGCCTCTTTAATATATTCTAGGGCTGACTTCTTATTCTGCCTATTACAATTATGTTTTGACCAATCCACAAAATGATATTTGGTCTTTTACAATAGCTAACACGATCAATGAATAATACAACATTAATAATTAGAATACACTTTGCAGTTACATTATTTCAGCAAAAGGAGTGCACACAAAGAATATAATCATGTGACCAATATTGGTGAGATGTCATTGATCATGCAAAAAAATTTGACGATGAAGATGTGTGTCATTGAGGTTTGGTAGAAGCTCATTGGCGCATTAGACAAGTTTGAAGGGAAGTGGATTATGAATTGGTGAATGAATCAATGGCGTGCCAATGTAGAGGTGAAATAAATGATGTGCACTTCAATTCTCTATGTTTCAACGTAGGAAGATGGAACTTGTAGAAGTGTATATTTTCACATTTCAGGTAAAAGTGATCTCAAGAGGAATTCGATATGATAAGGAGGGGTAGGATGAGGAGAAATTAGGCGAAACGATTTGCATGAGGGAGAAAATGTGAGGGCTACGGTTGGAAGAATTAAAGGGGGGCCCTATTTCTTATCTTGGATAGAGGCTAAGACAATAAAATTTGGAGGTTGTTATGGGAGAACAACAAATGGTGACACACTGCGAAAAGCTAGAATCTCTTCTAGTCTTTCCTAACCAATAAGCAGAAATATAGAGGGTCATGAAATTTACTTTTAAGTTCAAAACATTCTGGGAATAATGCGTAAAAATTATCTGAATGATTCCATCGTGGTGGGATCAATGGTGATGCTTGCATATTGGATAACAAATCTCTTCTTTTGTATATGGAGGATGAATGGTGATGAAGTTTATTTCCTTAAACTGTGTCGACGATCTAGGTTGGTATCTCCATCATTAGACTGATATATATTTGGGATAAATAAAGATTTTAGTACCAGGTGCTATAGATATCTCACAGGTGTGGCTCCACTGCCCGCATCCACAATCCTGATGGAATCACCATGCTATCACAGACCTTTCTCTTCTTCCAACGAGCGTCGATAGCCTCGACAAAGATATTTGCATGTCCCCAAGTATGTTCAAACTTTCCTTTCCATTCCTTCCTGACTTATTTAGTGCATTTTTAGCATTTGGTGGATGGGGAAAGAGATGTCCCTTTTTTTTTAGCTTGATAGGGGATGAATTCTAGATATTGATATTTATTTGTATATTTGTTTCACCTTGCTACATAGAGATATCATTTTTGGTTTTCATCCTTTAGAATTTGACACTTCACCTTTCACTTGAGAAACTACTTAGTGTGTGGATGGTTCCTCCAATACATAGGATATGCTCGCCAGCCAATATGCAAGGATGACCATTGATTGACCACTAATGCTCGGTCATGGTTTAACTCTTGTCACAACATCCCCATATAGTTTTGATTCATGTTCAAACAAAAACCCTTTATTCTGCTTATGAGCTAGGAAAGAGATGGAAGTTTATGCGTGCCTTCTTTGAGTGCGAAGGTGCTTCCTTTGAAAAGAAAAACATGGGTGAGAGGTATGTATGTCATGGAATATAATCAAAGGTTATAAGACAAGATAATTGAATAAAGCAATTTCTTTGAAGGGAAAAGATGATGATTAAAGAATGGGAAGAAAAATGTTGAATTAGGAGAGATGTTGTATTCAGGGTTAGAGATGAATTTGGTCCAATTCGTTGCTGCAAATGAAAAATAAAACCTTTTAGATGAATGAATATCAGCAGTATGTAATTAGTAAATGAAATTTAATAGTAAATAAATTATAGATTGAGTGTTTTGAGTAGCTTAGAATATATTCACACATTTCGACCAGCTAGAAGTTTGTAGCCCCTTGAAACGATCAATCCATATGAAAGCTAATACTTGTGATACTTCATTCAGATGGGTTTCAATTATGGCACTGGCTGATAATTACACCTCTCATCAAAATTTTCTTAATACTTCCAGTTCAGTTTTACAACCTTGTGCTTCAATGGGGCAAGGGTTAGTTAGAATCCCACTTAGTTGTCTATTAGATTTCTTTGATTTGGTCTTGCGAGACTTTCACTTCCTTTCCACATTTTCAATCTTTAGAACTGATATTACATAATGTTATTCTTAATCAACCACATTTTTTATGTTTCATGATCAGTTCCAACCTTCTTAAGATGTGCGTCTTTTTCGAATCTTATCTTTCAGTTCAAATGAATATATATTTCCATGATCAACTTCAAAAATATTTTTGAAAAATCCTCACCACAGTAATCTGAAATCAATAACCACAATATTTCTGGGTGTATGATATCATGCAATGAGTATCACTCATTCCAGTTACTGGGAGACAAAATAGGCTCGATCTTGAATGTTGGCTCTTCGGGTGGAATTTCTCCTTTTGGGAAAAAAATAACTATAGTTATGATGATCACCATTCTTCCCTAGAAAAGTATGTTTGAGATACCTTTGATTGATCAATATTCATGAAATTAAATATCATTGTGATTGAATTATCAAAGGGAAACTGACACTTAATGACTTGTTCCTCGAGGATAATCATGCTTCCTATAAGGAGTCACAATCACTTCAATGATTTAGTTCAATAGACAAAATGTTGAGAAAGGATATGAATAATTTATGTAATTCCTTCACTCTAGTCTCAATCTTAGTTGAACTATAAATAATTCCCCAATAGATGTTCTTTCATCATTTTGGGGTAACTGGCTGCCCAACTATAAATGTTAGGGTGAATGTTGTTGAGACAAGTGAATTTTGCAATTGAATTTCTTGGAGAATTCATGCACATGCTTTCCTCATGAAGATGGAAGAAAACCAAGATTAAGCCAAACTTTTAGTGAAACAAAATGAAGAACATTGCGCTAAAATAAGAAAACCTTGATGACAAGGAAATTAAACTAAAATGATCACCACGAACTATAAATTAAGCTAATGACAATTGGTGTTCTTTATTTGATCCAAGTGGATATCGGTGGCCACCCACCTTTTCCAAATGGCTCAAAACGGCTTTCTGGCAATTTTGGCAATTTACTACTTTTAGCAGGTTTTAACTTCTAGGGCCATTTTAAAGGCCCAAATGAAGGTTTTTTGAGATAAAGGTTCTCAATGATATATGAATGCATATTGAGCCCCTAAAATGAATCTCCTTGATGATACCTTTCCAATGAGCTATCACATGCCTAAAACGGAGATCGTATGCAAAAGTTACGACCCCGGGAAGTTGATGTACTCACTTACCCAAACGGGGCCCACATGACTTTTGGTGCTTCATCTCCTAGGGTTAGGTTTTTGGATGTTTAGGAATTTTTGCATTCCCGTTTACTGTAAAAGGGCCTTCATAGCCTCATTGTAATCATCTTGTGGCAAATGCGAGTAGCCGTCACATCTCTTCTCAGAGATAAGCTGCCACCATTCTAGTGAGTATTTCACTCTGTATTTTTACAGTCTCTGTACATTTCTTTGATTAATAGAAATCATGTATTACTGTATATCTATGTTTATGGTTGCATCCCTGATACATTTCTGTTATATTATTGAATATATGCAATATCTTTGTGCATTTATTTATTATATCTCCGCTCTCATTTCGTGCTGAAAATAATCTGGATCATTATTGAAGAAAATAAAACAAATATAAACCTATGTTATTCAGATGGAAATAAAAACAAATACCTAAGATATGCGAGAAGAAAAGAAGTAATACGACTATGCTAGCCCTATTCCTAACCTAACCTACATTGGTTGAAAGGAATCTAGGTGTAAGCATAGTGCCAGTGAATCCAATCAAGAAACTTCAAACCTGTGGTCACATGTTCAGTGAAGGTCAATTGCAGAGAATGGAGCAGTGATAGATGAAGGATAGGAATAATTAAATCACACAAATGTCCATCAAATAAATTGAATTTGGCATTGAAGAGAATGGAGCAGTGACAGATGAAGGATAGGAATAATTAAATCACACAAATTTCCATCAAACAAATTGAATTTGGCATCATTATTGTGTTGGAAGATTGGTTCTTTTCATTGATGGCAACCCTAGTCATGGGTTTTGGACCGCAAGATTGATGAGGGTATTTGGACATGAAGGAAAATGCACATGTAGATACAAGACCCATGGATGGATAGTATACATCATTGTGTCTCCAGTGGTATGTGGCACATCATGTGGATCCTCATGGTTGAGGAGAAACAAATTTTTGAAGATGACAAAGTGAATTGAAGAAGGAAGTACATGTAGGCCCTGAAGATGTTAAGCCCTAATGTTAGCTCATTACCCCTTAATTGGGGCATATTATATTAGTAATGTTATTTTATTTATGTCGGCTTTAGGCCATTAGTTGTAATTATAC
>SNQJ01S0036609.1:17284-31558 GCA_010110895.2 Picea sitchensis
GTGGGTTGGAGAACTGAAAGCTTAGCATCAGGATTTGCGAATTCATGAAGTCCAAAACTCCAAAAAGGTGGGAAGTTTCGTTGTGGGACCCGCATTGACGACGTGTGGGAATTTCGGCATTTCGGCATATTGGTGGATATGAAGTTGATACTTTTGTCTCGAAAGTCCCAAAGTTGAGAGTTGTGATAAGGAGTAGCGAGGAGTTTGGGATATTGGCACTTCAAGTGTTGGGATACAAAGGAGGTAACGCTTCGGGAAGAGAAGTCGCAAAGTGCCAAAATTGGGGACAAGGGACACATGGTAGAATCGCACGGTGGGCCCATGCGATAGATAGGTGGACACATGTCACCTAGTGAAAGAAGTCAACACTCCGTTGACCTCTTGCGTCTCGGGGATTCATGAGATAAGGGTACGAGAGTTCAACCCTTCGACTTGCAAAGTCGCGAGTAGCAAGAACGCGAGGAGAAAAGTCAACATCGCTTCTCGGGGTTTCGTGAAAGGAAGGTGCCAAGGTTGGATGCCACAACTTTTGAAGTGGTGAATGGTGAGAGGAGATAGCATCAAGCTTAGCCGATGGTCACCCATGGAGGGAACTGATAGAGGGGATCTATACCAATTTCGTGATCTCGGATATCACGAGATTGGAAAAGAAGAGTCGGGAGCCTTGACTCACGAAATTGCGAGTGGTGAGTTGTGACAAGCACCTTTTGGGTTGGGCCTTGTTCATAGCGCTGTGGTCGCACAGAGAAGTGGACCTCGTGCCCAATTTTATTCGCACAGGGGAGCTTCTGAAAGGACCTGTGGATCGATAATTTGTGATTCCAGCAGGGAATCTAAAGAGCTGATTTGGCTCGAGGGAGATAAAGAATGATCCTGTGAGCAGACTTCGACCCGAGGGTCGGGGAGGTCTGCGTCATTTTTGAGCAAAGAGTATGAGCTAAGTTGAATATCAGTCAAGAGGTTTGTGTGAACTACAACATAGAATGACTTGGGAAGGTTTGGGTGTTTACTGAAGATCATTATATAAGCATAGTGCACATCCATTATAAGGAGGACTATGAATGAATAATATAAGAATATAGTCATTGTGGATGTATCCCATTTTGGGGAGAATGACATTAAATCCTTGTGTTTTGAAGTGTATGTTGTTATGACGTGTTTTTATTTTTATTCATTGTGCACATAGAATGGATGATTAATGATTCATATGAAGATGTATCTAATAGTTTCGCACATATGTTGAATGTTTAAGTATGATTATTATGTCATATGTTATAGTATTGTTATGTTTTTACATAGAGAGAATATGAATGTCTATAAGTAAATAGTAAGGATGAATGCCTCATTTTCCCCCATGAATGTAGAAGCCTAGTTCCTATAGTCCCCATAGCTACCCTGGGTGAGACTTCACGTACTTTTGGGTGATGTTGAAAGGGGAGGTATCTTGGTATTTGTTGGTATATTAATTTTTAACCGCAGGTCTTCGATGCATTGATGACTCTGAGTGGAACTGCTTAGTTGTGTTGAAACCAAAGGAATGCATCACAAACACCACTCAACAATTTGTTGTTGAAGCTTCACTAATTTACAGGAAGTGGTAGGATAAGGAAAATAACTTCTAAAAGGTCAGGAAGAGAGCCCTCAAACTCATACTTGAGTTGGGCCCTTCATTTGAGAAATAGAAACCAGAAACAGTCGAATCTGGAACTGAAAGCAAATCAGAGCCCAAAGGAAAGAAATAAAAACAAGCCAACCTGGAGACCACGAAAAATATGAAGAATTGACTTGGGGTGAGTCAAGGATTGTGGTCAGAGCCTATTGGGCCCTTCTTTTTGTTTATTATAATTTTTACACAATATATTGTAGCTTCATTTTGGAGAATAGAAGTTGCGCAAGTTATTGACAAGTTGGACAATGCAAGAAAGGAAGAAACATAAAATAGTTAAAGGGACAACGCAACATCATCAACAAGATAAAGAAAATAAAGAACTCTCGAGTTCTTAACCAACAAGATCAGATTATATATAGAAGACAGATACAATTGTAATAGGCTAATTCTATTGAGAATACTAATGCTAGTAATGATAATGAGTAAATGAATGATAGGCTAATAGTGAAAAGTTAACGACAAGTTTGTAATGTCACTATTTCCTAACATGTTAGTTCTGAGCCTTTACTATTCATGTTGTAACTCTTGATAGTGTGATGAGAGTCACTGATGTAATGGGCCAATACTACAGTATTGTTGAATATGGAGATCTGGGTGAGAACCAGACAAACAATGTATCATATTTTAGTATTATCAATATAACAAAGGCCTAAATTTTGAATCTACATCTTGAGTATTCATTCTTAATGCATGAATGAGTTGTTGTTCTTTATTATCTTTATGTATGATGTACCTAAATGTGTCTTTATGAATGGAAACACAACTCTGTTTCTTTATTTCCCAGTTAGGAATTATTTAGGATTGTTACAGGTTTAGTCTATTATGCACAGGATTATAGTGAGTCTCGACACCTTAGAGGTATAACTAGGTATTGTCCTTACGCGTCCCTCTCTTTCATGTCTCGGTTTCACTTTGGGTGAGACTTATTCCTTCCCAAGAAGATGAAAATTCCAATGCTCTAGAATAATTCGATACCTTTTGTTGGTAACCTAACAAGGACCCTAGTCTGAACAATTTTATGCCAACACCTACACTTGGTACACCAGACTTCTTATTGTTTCTCCTTCCCTTTTGTGAGTTATTCCAATTGAATTTTTAGGGAATCTAACTATTTTTGGACTTGTATCATGCCTCCAATGTCTTCTACAAGGTGTTATTCTAAATTCATTGCAATATCCAAAGCTTCAAGTTGTGATGCAAACTGTTTTTGAATCAACATCCTAGGAATGTGTGGTAGAAGTCCTGAAATAAACCATTCTTGATGTTGTTGATCAGGGATATGGAATTTCAGTCTACCCATCATATCCTTAAAATGTTTCTCATAATCCCGGACTAATTTAGTATGCATCTGTTTAATTTCCTTCAGCTCTGTAATGTACTACAACTCAGAATTTGGCTTCTTAAAATCCTTCAAAAATGGTTGTCTTATCTCTACCAAAGTCCTAGCTTGTCCTGTAGGTGTGGTATGATGTAAATTCATGTACCAGAATAATGCATATTCCCTAAATATTTTTTCCAACTGTACAATCTTCACGACCTCATCCTGGACATTGTTTGTAGCCCAAATTGTCTTGCAAGAAAATAGATGTTGTTCTAGGTCCTTCGACGCAACTCCCTGGAACTTAGGAAGCATGTGGGTGTTGTCTACCCTTGCATGTTTCTTTGTGCATTACCACCTCTTGGTGATTTTGTTTGAATCTGACTCTCTGCACTCCCTCCACTGCTCTAATTGATACTATGATTTCCTCCACTAACTACAATTTATTTCAATAATTATTCAATGGTAATGTCATATTGTGGTGACACATATGCATTTGTTGATTCGACACAATATCTAGTATCAGTAGGAATTAATGACTCTTCAATTATAGGAGTGAAATGGAACCCCTCCTCCTCTCCTTGTATGTGTGTTATCTCTACAATTTGGACTATATCACAATCTCCTCTCCACTCTAGTTCATTATGTGACTCTCCTTTATTAGCCCCGGTATTTATCCTCTTGTACCTCTTTCCACTGCATAGTAATTCAAACTCATCGTCTTCCTCTGATATAACTTATTTGGTTCTCTGTATCGCCATTCCCTCCCTTTCTTCTTCATTGCTTCCTTCATTCTCTATTGTACTCAAACTATCCTCTTGTCATACCCTAGTTCCCCTATGTGTATAAATACCCTTAGCACTCACACTTCATTCTCATCACGCACTTTTCACACAACAACATATTTTTTCACGTACCCAATGATTTCATGAACCTTCCACATGGTCCTTTGAAGAATTCATTTTCTACAACATTGTATGACTGGGTACAATCTACTACAAATTCTATAATATATCCTCCTAATATACTATCCAAACAAAAATCCACTGCGCAAGAAGTTTTATTACTTACAAAATTAAGTTTTCTTACCAACTTTGGAGTCCTGTTTCTTGGTGTTGTGGTTCGATACCTTCCAATATTTTGCACTAATATTTATAACCTCTTAGTTAAAATAATAAAACATTCTCCAAAAAAAAATATCATGCAGCTCTGTGTACACATACCTTTCAATCCATTGCTCGTCACTCATCTGAGGGATTCTATTATTTTTTTGAGAAAAGTCTTGTTCCTTCTCTTTTATCCATTATGATATATCCTTCTTAGCCAACCTCCAAAACATTCACTCAATCACAGATGTTGGGTCCTGGCAACATAACCATGTGTTAGCACATGCATGGTTGTAAGATCCTTTGTTCAAGTTATCTTTACCAACAAAACACTTAATACACCATCCCTTTTGGCATCACCTGCATGCAAGTGAAGTCTCACCTGATGCATCTATTGGGGATGCAAGAATTGAGTTTCTGTAGTAATGAGAGAATGGGAGGTGATCATCATTTTCATTCTTACTTATTTGTGTTTCACGCGTTATTATGTGTTGGTTCCCATTTAGTTACTTAGTGAATTTAGTTTTATATTACCATTATACTTCAAATTGCAACATAAACCAATTACTGTAACATTCATAACTATTGCACAATGATCATGTTAGTATCCCGATTTTCAAGGTATGGTCGTAGGTGTGTTAAGAGTTTTCAAAGTCATGCCTTGGTCTTGGAAATACCAATGCATTCCTATTTTGAATAATTGAGTGTGTGATAGTTAATCAGGAGTCTAAGGTTGTTGTCATAAGTTTTGATATGATATTTCATAAAAGAGTCAAGTCATAAATCAAAGGTCTAGGGGAAGTGTTTTCAAATGGCATCATGGATCATAGTAACATGTTATGAGAAATGTGGAGCCATCATAAGTCGTCATGTTGTATGTATTAATATTCCAAAGTGGTTTTTAAATTTGTCTTGTAAAGGATCAAACATTGTGTTAGTTCGTTTTGCAAATATGGACTCTACCCAAATTGTCAAATTGTTTCAACGGTCTAATCAATCTTTCAAATCAGGTTTGCTTGACACGTGAAATTATTTTTCCCTCCCATTTTTTCCATGAAAGGGATCTCTTTCATCAAATACACTCCTCTTTCATAACAAATTTCAGAAAAGTCATGCGCTACACAATCTTTATTCATTGCGCTATGCAAGATCTGTTCATTGCACTACACAAACACTGGTTTATCCACTATGAAATATTTGTTTCATTCGCTACGTATCACCTATACTACATAATTTTCATACTAAGGAGGTCATGTTTTCTACCAGATAACATTTTGAGTTAATATGATGATTAAATGACTGGATTTTTCTTGGCGAGTCCCTTCGATCCCATTTCTTGTAAACCCTAGCTTTGTTTCTCACTATGTAAAGTCCCCTACCTTAACCCTAAACATAAACTCAGTTTTCCTCCATAGTCATAGTGTGTTCAACATATATCTACAGGATGGAAACTCAAGGGAAGAAGAAATAAAATAAGGGAGGGAGTGTTTTAAGAATCGAGCCATAGAACTTGCAATTAGTAAACTTAGATCCAACAATTAGGGTTTATTTTGAACAAGTCGGATACATGATATTTTGTGAGAAGATTCAAGGGTATAATGTGCATCTGACAAAGGATTTTTCCCTTAACTTCAATGGAATTCAGACATAGGTTGTTGATATTACTTTCTAGGTATCAGAGAAAATAGTATTTGTTGCAATTGAAATTCAATCTCAAGGGGAGAAATGGTTAAATGGTATGCCCCTTGATTACATATTCTACAATGATTTCTTGAAGCCTAAGTATAAAAAACAAAGTTTTGGTACTACCATTCCAAGAGAGTGCATATTGGAACAATATGAAAATCTATTAAGAGTAATTCAAATATATTTCACCTGCAAGGGAAGATTTGACAGGGTATATCAGTACCATATTTGGCTTTTAATCCATTTCATGGGAAAAACCCCTTTAAATTTACCTTTTTACCTATACAGAATCCTAGGTAAAATGTTATATAGAGTGTAGGCTAAATATGACCAAGTTAAAACCAGCTTGTTCCATTTCTCTTTGGTGAAATTACTGGTGTTGGAATAACTTAAGAAGTTAAACAAAGATTGCTTTAGACGCCAAAGGAGATACTCCCATATCAGATGAAAAAACATATAAATTAGTCCCTGAGGAGTCTAATATTAGGGATAAAAGGTCTACAGAACAGGAACGTGAGGAAGGAAAAGAAGTTGAAGGTACTTTACCAAGCCAACAAGTTAAGAAGAAAGGAAGAAAATTACACTTTGCATAAGAGGCTCATGAAACACCAAAACTTAGTAGTGAAATTACAATATCAACAACCAAAAGATTGCCTACCCTACATACACAATATGTTCAACATACATCTCAAGGTATTAGTAAAGATTAGTTTCAGTCAGGTGAAAAGGATGAAATAATTGAAGAATTTCAAGAACAACTTAAGAAAGATTATCATTCCATAGCACAGTTCCATTATGAAAACATGGAGATGAAGAAGAAACTTGTTGAAATGGTTTCTAGAAGTTCAAAACCAAAAGAGGTATCAATGTCAAAGACATAATCCAAACCAACAGTTCCAAAAATTTCTAATGGAAAAGGTAAAGAGAGAGTAGCTCAGAAGAGTCCTAAAACAACATAGCTTCCCAAACCTACATCTCCTTTGACAAGATCTTTAGCTAGAAAGTTGATTTAAGAATACAATCCTACAGAACAAACACATGCACATAATCGGTCCATAGAAACTGAAAAGATCCATAACTCACATGGAGAAGGTGAGAGAACTTTCAAAAGGATGAACAAATAATTAAGAGAAGCACAGGATTTGATCATTCGACTCAAAGAAGAGAACAAGACAACAGAGAAAGACTTTGATAAACACCTTCATGAGTGTCAACCAACCATCTCCAATTCCTATGCAATTATTTCTAATGCTCTGTCAATGTTAATAAGAAATTCAATTTTTCATAGGCAAGTGGAAAATCTGAAAAGACATAATTTGTCATTGAGAAAAGAAAATAGGATTGTGAATTTAAGGATGAAACAAACATAAGTTGATGATGAATCTAGGGGAAAGTTAGACCTACTTGTAGAGGTGGCTGGAATATAGAATCAATGATTTAACAATTTTGTATTTTTTTATCAGTAAAGGGATAATATGTTTTAAGTATTTTGTCTGGAAAAGAACATTGCACAGAACTTGCATAGCAATCTCACGCTACACAAGTGTTGTAAGTATATATTTGATGAAGAAATGGTGGGTAATGTTGTTGGGATGATATAATGATCAGTTATAGCCTCCAAAAACTTTGTCGTTACCACCGGTGTGAAGATAACTGAAGGAAAATACTCGTTGTGTAAACTCACTATGCAACTGTTGTAGCTTACAGTTACACAACAAGCTACAATAGATCGCGATGAAAAAATGTTAGGGAGCCTAGTCAACATTCAAATCAGCCCCATATTCATCTCCAACTATACAAAATGACTCACATAAGTCCTAGATTTAGAGAGAACGATGAAGAATATTTCTTTTTGAAAATACTCTTATGTAATTAATATGGTCAAAACAAACTTCTATTTTTAGTGATTAGTTTAAGTTTGTTCCTATGTTTGTGTCACTAGATCCAAAAATGAAGGGTTGTTGAATTTCAACTTTCTTAGCTTAGGGATGGATTTTTCCTATATATTGGATCATTTTGAATTGACAATTGGTTGGAAGAAGCATAGAGGAAATTTGTCTTGAACATTCTATAATCCTTTTGAAGTTTAATGAAATATTAGTGCAAAAGTACAGTTCTATTCATACCAGAGATTATTGTGGTGGTGATATGAAGCACGTGTTTTTTTCTCTCATGTATGTATCTCTTGTTTTATTTTCTCATTTCATCTACAACCTTTATATACTTAAATTGGAAAGCTAATGGTTTGTAATTCATATGATATTGATGCTTTAGATTCAAGAAATTTAAGTATTTTTATCTCTTCTTAACTCAATCAAAATTCATCCCAATTGGTGCTTTGAATGTAGTTAATTTTTTTATCCTTCTTACATTATACAACAACAATATTTTAAAACTGAAAGATTATCACCTATCTAGCCTCTTCCTCCTTGATAGTTCTACCCACTGGTCACCGATAGTTCTATTTGCTTCAAAGTTGACTCCATTACCCAACTTATTCATTTTTCTTCTTTCTTGCAAACTGTGTACATATCGTCATCTAATCAAAGATATAGTCATTGATCCTTAAGAGAAAACTTATCTTTCAGAGACCAAGTGACAAGAGAGATCCCTCTTTGAACTGAAAGGGATAGTTTCAGTTCTAAAGTGGTTTTGTGGTTACCTTCGTGACTTGCTTCTTCAGCCAAAAAATTTACACAATGATAACAGATCGCATATAAGAAAAATCTAGTATACATACACCAAGAGAGTATTTATGATCAATCACATAAAAGACAAGTAAAAACAGTACTTAACGTATTTCACCCAAATTTTGGCTATGTAAATAATAGTTGGCTTATTTATTATTCTTTGTGTAATTGTCTTAGGCTTGCACACTATGCTTACAAAGATACACAATTCTATATTTCYCTTCATATAGCCTAGCCTCTCTGCAATGCAAGCCTCTCTCTCTACAACATCTCCTTAACATTCACACATAGACTCTTTCCTTTTCATCCTATTCTATCACTCTTCTTACAAAACAAGAACTCTCAACAGATTAGAATAGAACCTAACATTACGTCTAGAGAACCCCTATATTCCCAACTCATTACTTATTTATACATAAATTCTAGGGCTTAAAACCCTCCTTTGCTCATCCCAAAACCCTATTACAAATCCTAAAAACTCATGTTGACTTACTGATCAAGCTCGATTTTCCTACAAATCTATCTACATGTTGCTTTTGTGCTCTAATTGTTGTTCTTCCTACTTTTGCATGTCTTTATTCTTTTAGCCTTCTAATTTTTTATCCTTCCTTTTAGCCTACTTTATTCTCTTGATTTCTTCTCTTTATTTATTCTTCTCCTTTATTATTCTGCTAAGTATGTTCTTACTATGCACTTTACTTCTGAATGTGTCTCCACTATGCACTTATGATCCTATATGTTCCTTTATTGTGCACTTCACTCCTACCTTGTATTCCTTCTTCTTATGATGTTGCTCACATCTTCCATACTTAGGATTTTTATGAATATTATTTCCACAATCCTTATGGAACACCAACTCCCCAAGTTCCTCCAACATACCCTTCAAGCTAGGGAATGGACTAGGCCATTTCACAAATGAAAATTAGTGTGGAAATTTGTGGTATAACACTAGAAAATAAGATTCCATATGGAAATATGGTATATCTCCTATCTTTGGGTTTTGGGCTATTTTAGGTTAATATTACAATACCATCCAATAGCTCTATTTAAAAAATTTCTCTCCTCCTTCCACCAAGAGGCTAACACTCTGCGGGTATTGTTCTTTTCATAAAATTCAACCATAAAATCAGTGTTTAGCTTGACTTTGGGTTCCTTGAGATTATAGTATTTTTTTACCTCCATTGGAAAAAAAAAAACCATGCACTCCCCTTGCACATCATTTACTAAAAACTTCTCTGATTCTATGTGACATATTATCCATTACAAATCCTCTATGCAAGGTAGGATAAGGGCCCTAGAGGAAAACATGTACAGTAAGGAGTGTTTAACGTTTGGAAAAACCTAGTTGTCTAGGACTCTAATGTATAGGTCGTTATGGGGTGTAAATTCCAGAAAAAATTGAATGATATATCTTATTATATATGGAATTCTAGGTGGGAGGAACTACCTTTTACGCAGTGTTGGAATTGTTGTCCTTATAGAACGAGAATTGGGTGAAAAATTTCTTCTATGGAATCCAAATCACTGGTTCTATCTTTGATGCAAGCTCCAATTCTTCAACAACGACTGACCTCAAATCTTTGTTGGTATGTATGTTCTTCCATTTTGGCGTTTTTGGAGACTGCCTAGTCATTGGTATGTGGGGCGACATATTTTTTGCACAAACAACATCATTAAATCCACAACTCATCTACAATTGTGAGAAATATAGGTAAAAAAACATACCTGAATAGGAAAAATAAATTTATCTTAGATACTTACCAGTTCCAGCGACGACACTTGGAATTCAACAAAAATACACTCGGATGAATGCAGCTTCTGGTTTTAGAGAAATCCTCAGCTTCTCAAATGCTCGGTGAGAAAAATATGTTGAAAAAGGAGAATTTGAGCCCATATACCTTTTTTTTGTTTCAGCCCCATCCAACATTTACCACCACTGGGTAAATCATACTCTCCAGTCAAAATTGGGGTTCAGGGATGTGAGGTTGCCAGTGATTTTAACTATTTCATGCTATTGTCTATCCACTGATATCAATGCAACTTGATGTGGAACTTGTCCCTTTATTGTTGTTGCGAATCGCATTTATCAACATGATGACGTGTCTACTACGTGCCCCTATAATGACATGGTGCGTGAGTGTACATCCTGCATGTCAAATGGGAGTGTTTATCCAATATGGGAGTGTACATCCTGCTGTGTATCAGTCGAAGAGACTTGGTTTTTTAGTTTTCTCAAGCTACAGTGTGACTCACCAATGACCAAAGGACTTCATCGACGTCTATGAATTTTCATTTCGTTTTCATTTTTTACTTGCTCACAGGATTTCCCCATACACTGATGATCGCGAGAACCATCTTTGTTGACGTGGAGGGTGACATGGAAATGTTGACGTGGCCAAATATAGATTCTTTCATGATATGGTAGATGAGGTGGATGTAAAAATATCCACATGGTAGATGATGTGTCAAGGATGACGTGGAAATTCATAAAGCTGAGATAGAGAATATATTAGTTTGGGAAACCAACGTCCAATATCGATTCAAAATTGGTGGCAGATGACCATGATAACCTTCTTTTGGCTCAATACATCAACATTCCTGCAGCTTGTTTCAAATGTTGTGTAGTCTTCGGTGATCAATGCAGATGATCGAACAATATTGACGATCAATGAGTTTACCTTCCTATTATGAGTTCGCACATGAAGACAATTGATGCCGGATATGCTGTCGACGATTTGTATAATTTCTTGTTGTGGATTGGGAAAGTCAGGGTTTTGGAAGGTTTTCTCACTCATATTTGAAATGACTAAGTCTAAAACATTCTTTTCTCAACAATGAAACTAAATGTACTTTCTTTCCTTTGGATAACCACTCAAACCAGGTTGGGATTCAACAAAACAAGTATAGGTTATTCACGAAAAATATCAAACAAGCTAAGATCAGACAAAATCAAAGTCTTAAAAATGAAAAATATATGAAATGGTACCCCAATATTCCTAAATTTTGAGGGTTTGTTGAGTGTTCAACACTAAGCGAGTCCTTTACAAAACTGCAACAAAAGCATCAGAAAGAAATTGTTGCACACAGGGACACTCAACATTAGCATGACCATGAATAAGTTTCCCACAAGGAGATCAAAGATGCACATGAGGAGATCAAAAACGTCCATGAATAAGAAGTGATTGTGCACACATCATTGGTCAACACAGTGGAACAATATTATAGGAAAGTCCCTGCGACAACTGTAGAAACTTCAGACCTCCCTACACCATGTAAAATAAAAAACGTTAGTGAGAGAGTCTAGTACCTACGGGAACAAAAATTATAGACTTAGGAAAAATCAAAGTGCACTCCCTAATCAGAGGAACGGGGGTTACAACAACAAATTGGTGTCTTAAAAAGGGCACTACAGTAGGGGAAAGCACACATAGAAACTTTCTCGAGGGTGGTTGACTACATATTCGATCTCTATATGCACCTCCAAAATTACCTTGAAATCAGTGCCATTGATGATAAAATATGTGCAACTAAGGCATGGATCGAGCATAAGGAAAAATAACTTTTCTCCCTACCAGTAGTAGAACAAAATGAGGCCACGATAGCAACTTCCAACCAGCTTCAAGAAATTGCATCTACCCACACTAAACAACAAAATATTTTAGAAATCATGCTTGATGTTATAGACAAGGCACAACTACACTACTACAAAATTTTATATGTACCAGCAAAGGAATCCCCAATCATACAAATGGGGGAGAATATCAAACCTACCTCACATATGATCACACCGGGTGATGTCGAGGATTTTGGAAATAAGTTGTGGGACCTGAATTATTTTTTCAATGAGGTCGATGTTCATTTCAAAGCATTCATTACCGAACTCATCAATACGGTTCCATAAATTTCCTCTTTCTCATCGTAAACAGTGCCATTAGCTCTAGTACAAGACAACTAAAAGTGTTAAGGGACTATTTTCACCCTTATGTTTTTCATAATACATACATTCCCAAGAGGATGCATTGTCCAATGACAACTTTCAACACCTACACCAAGGATCTACTACACATGCCAACCCATTTTACACTATGTGCAATGACATGAAGAGATCACATGTAGGCCAAATCCTCATATATATTCAATAATCATTGCAACCATTTTTGTAACAACCCAACTGGCCATGGTCGAGGGTGAGGGTGAGATGGCATGTTTTCTATGATGGCCACACTCCAATAGACTTAAGGTGGATGCAAGAAGATATATAAGGGTTGGGTTTTAGTTAACTACATAGAGATTATTGTATGAGATTTGTAGATTAGCTAGAGATCCAATGATGCACTGTAGATCTTCTGGTTATGTTGAGAGAAAAATATGAGAGAGAAATTAGATCTGAGTGACTAGATATGCTATATTTTGCATATTTTGCACACACTCTTCATAAGATTGAACCCTATCTGTAGTAATTATATCTGAATATTTTTAAGGTTAATAAATTAACCATGAAGCATATTTTGTCTCTAGTACGAAACTTCTTTTCTTGAAATTTTAGAGGCAAGGGATCAAGAGAATAATGACTAACAACCAAGTTATTTTTGTCTTTTCTTTTATTAAAAACATATGAAATGCAACTAAGATGCAATTTTTCTTTTTCTTTTTATGAACGAAGGGAAGAAAGTAAAGAGTGTATAATCACTGGAATACAACAATCAACTTGAAACTAAGCTCAGATACACACAGATGAACATTTGACCAACCTAAAGAATCTTATATCCAAAAGACAATCCTAATAAAGCAAGAAATTTTAAGATCATTTCAAAGTTTTCAGATGCTTAACACAACAATCAAAGGAAAATGAAAACCCAGAAGGCTCGGATTACACTAAACAACCAACTTAAACCATCCCAAAAATGGGAAATGGACCCAAAGACCAAATTCTTACATATATACAAGACTATATACATAACAAATAATGTACATATGATATTCAAATAAAGGAAAATCATGTATACACACAATTCAAGTAGATTCAAATCATGTATGGCTCAACAGAACTTCAAAAAATGAAATTTCCAATCAAGGGGAAGTTTTTAGAAACTCGGTAAAAGATTTTGAGATGGAAAATGCTTTGAAAGAAATCCTAGAAAACAAGAAAATTACAGAAATCAAGAAAATAGAAGAAACTCTAACATCGACCCAAACAAGAAGAAAATATCCCTAGTATGGTCGCCAATTCTCTTATGGGATTTTTACCCTCTGACCTTGGGTCATGTCACAATAGAGCATGGCCATATCTAAAAGAAAAACCTTACCCTCACACACACAAACTCAAAATAAAATAACTACTTTGGGAGAGAGAAAAGAAGAGGTCACTCCTCGTATCCTAATGTTTAGTGTCATTCCTCACTCTCGACCTTTGACTTTCTCCTGATCTCTATCAGTACCAACCTCTAAAAGGAGATCAAGTCTAGACTGCAACAAGGTAGTTATAAAATCAATTTATACATGTAATGTGAAAATTCAAACATGAAAAGAAAATTAACATACATAAACAGATTGAATGAAATTACACATATATGGAGGGAAAGAGAACTTTTTTATTGAAAATAGTATCAGTAGGTAGTTATAGCCTGACTCTAACTTCCATCACTTTCACGAAGACAACCATTGGCACACATGTAGTTTTAATACCATAGGTTCAAGTTATCTTTACCAACAAAACCATTTAGACACCGACCCTTTTGGCATCACCTGCATGGAAGTGAAGTCTCACCTGAGGCATCTATTGGGGCTGCAGAAACCAAGTTTCTG
>SNQJ01S0036609.1:42352-63946 GCA_010110895.2 Picea sitchensis
GAAATTGGTACAACAAAGACCCAAGGAAGCGATCATACGGTATGTTCATGATTCTTGCTTCCTAGTTCATTCAATAGTTAAAATCTAGGGAAAGAGTATCATTCTGTCTTGTTTTGTTCTAGATCCAGGTGGATCTAGGGAGATTGGTTTGTGTCCGCACTTACGGATTAATACTGAAACACTCATATTCATCAATGGTCATACTCCAAAGCTTGAGTTCAAAGAAATATTTCATTTTCTTGTCATAGTATCTCTTAGTCAAGTATTTCTTCTCAAAATACCTCTTGAAATCCCTCCACGTAACACTTTTCTCTTTAATGTGCTACACCTGCACAAGCTGATCCCACCACATGGATGCCTTTCCCTTGAGTTGATAGATGGAAATTCTACCCTCTGCATGAGAAGAATAATTATTCAATTGAAAATACTTTCTCATGCCCAACAACCATGCCTCTACATCTTCATCCTTCTTTTTCTCACCATCAAAAGTAGGAGGTTTGATTTTGTTCATTTCTCCTCGTATTTCATCCACCCCATAAATCTTATGCTTCCTGATAGGAGATGGACTTGAGATGTTGTTTTCCCTCTTATTGGAATGCCTTGGGGATTGATGGTGATATCTTCTAACACTTCTTGATTTGCTCGAGCCACTCTCCTTATCCAATTTATTTTCTATTATGTTCAAGCTCTGTAATAACTTCATGTTGAAGTCATCCTGCTTCTCCTTGGCTCTCATAAGCCTTTCATTATCATCCTTATGTATTTGGATATCCTTCTGCAAATTTTTAATGGTCTCTTCCATATTCATGTTTTCATTCCTTTCTTCTCCATGTCCATTGGAGTTTGTTCCTTCGATGCTCAAATGGACATCCATCCCTCTAAATTCATCTTCCTATATATAATTACCTTGTTCCTCTTCCATTACTATGGACTCTAAACTGATCTTGATCTAGTTTTTTTTATCTCTGCAAAATGTGCAACCAACAAAACCATGTCAGGGTAACTGTTTTAACAATTTCATGAAAATATGAACCATTCTGGTTCACTAATAGATATCAGAATTATTTCTTCTGATTTCCTGGAAATTTGAATTCCTTGATCAATTTTATGGGTGTATAATTATATTCCACTATCCAATACCTTTCCAACACCTGCTCACATGCTCAATTCCGAGTCTTGAGCAGAAAGTTATGGTCTTTTGAAATTTTCCCATTAATTTTTTTGTTCATTTTTCAACTTGGCGCAACTCTGCATTGCAATTAAGCATTTTTGTGCCTACTCCATTGGATTTTTATTAAGATATCAATTTTTTTTCTTCATATACATAATTTGAACAGTTTGTCCAAGTTTCAACTCTTTTTGTGCTTTGAGCTGCTAGTTACAGCCCGCTGAAGTTCTAGGCCAATTTGTGATTTTGGTCTGAAATGGTACAGGTATGTTCTTTTCCCTTTTAACCATATTCAGCATGCCCATAAATTTAATTCATCTCTTGAACTATCTTGTATGGTTCAATATATTTCCATTGACTACTCCTTCACCTCAATATGATTCTGGAGCAGAAAGTTATGGCTCCATGAAATTAGTTTGGTCTTATAATTTACCCTTCATTGTTTCTGTTGTATCTTTCTCATAAAAGCTCCGTTTGAAGAATAGTTTACACCATTAGAAAGATCTATCCGAGCTATTTTATTCTAGATGCAGAGACAAAGTGTTCATTGGCACAAGGCACACTTTGTTCTCATGGTTTTTGAGTTGCTAAAAATTCTCTTAAGGCCCTCAAAAACATGCTGCAAAAAGGTGACGTTCAAATGATATAAAACATTGAGGAAATTTGTTTGCTTTTTATTGTTATTCACCCTTAAAAAAAATTCGCGTGCACAAATTTCAATCTGCGCACCCGTATTTACCATGTGCTACAACGTCACAAGGTAAATTGTGCTTTGCGCACTTTAAAACCACTGTGTATCACTTCTTTGTCGTGCCAATTAACTTGTGTGCACTTTTGTGTCATGTGCCAATATTTACCGTGCGCAGTTTTGGTTCTTGCACTATTACCCGTTGCACACAATATTCCATGTGAAATTCACTCTACGCATTGCACCATGCCAAGTTTAGTATGCCTTCACCGCGCATCAATACTCTGCGTGCATGATACTAAACTGTCGCGCGACAACATATACCCATATTTCGTGCGCGCCAACCAAACTCCTTTTTGATCTGCCAATACTGCATACACCCTACGCACTATTATTATGTGTGTGTAAACCACACACACATTCTTATGTGTGTGTACACCACACACACATTCTTATGTGTGTGCACTCTACACAATGCTAAATTTAGTGCGTGCATCTGCACACCAATATTATTCCGCGCGACGCCAAAATTTTCCGCGCGGTACTAAATTTTTATCGTGCACATCAACATGCCAATACCTTGCTTCATAGTGCCGAATTTTACCTATCCCAAGCTTTTCACTACGCCACATGAATTTTTGGTGCGCCCAACTGTGCACATTCACCTTTATGCGCATCAATTCCTCATGAATTTCGTTGCAGAAATTGGGGCTTTTTCCCAACTCACCATAGACATTCTACAACTATGAAATTCGTTCAATTTCACCCTGATAACACCATCTCAACCTATGTAACAATAGGTCGCTATGGGTTCACATTTCTTGAACAATTTTTTTTTTCCCAAACTCAATTCACGAATTGGGAATTTTAATTATAAAACTCACTGCAACTGTCAAGGATTCATTGTAACTTCAAATTTGACCAATTCTAGGTCCGAATTTTCTAGAACAGATATTAAATCAGTAATATCTCATTACTTGGCTGAATTTCTCCATTTTCTCATGAATTCAACCATAGAAATTGGGGCTTTTCCCCATTTCTGCCCAGTTCTTGTTACTTTTTACCATGGACGCTCTACAAAGTGAAATTTGGCCACTTCAAAATTAATCTTCTGTGAATATTCACTTCAACTAAGCCATTCCATCCCATCCAGGCTCAATGTTGGAACAGAATATCTGATACCAATTTTTCCATGCTACGCCAGAGAACACTTACGTTCTCTCTGTGGAACATATTGTAACATACCCAACTTCTATTATGAGCTATGCCACATAAAATTTTCTAACTGCATGCATTTAAAACATACACACACAACACTCTTGTGGAAGCTTTATATATAAAACATAAAAGACAAATACATTACGTAAATGCACAAATTCACATTGAAATAATAGTAAACATAGACATGCAGCGTATACAGGAAATACCCAAAAACCTACAGACAGTTATAACCACGCATATGATAAACCCATAAAATAAACATGTAGATAACAATCCAGCATGTAATTTTATCACATAGTTAACACTTATCTTTTTAAGAATATCACCAACTGTGTGCAGACCTTCCACGAACCTCCCAGCCTTAGACCACATTGTTCATCACTCTCAACAGTGAGTCACCCCCGAGCTGGGACTAAACTCCACCCGGGTAAAGGGATTCCTAACCAGGCTATAGGCTCATAGACAACAGGAAAGACTCTGTCAAGGTGCCCACTCAACTAATAGCCTATAGTCCATCATTCCCCACATGCCTATCCCACCCAGGAAATGTGCCCCTTCTCTGATCAATAGTCCTTCGGTTGCCCCACTTCCTTTCCGAGCTTCAGCAACATGCTGGATAGGAAGTATTAGAGAACTGTAGCTATAGTTTAGAACCTCTAGGAAATAAATTCCCAATAATTCTCTCACCCAGAGGATTGCTCACAGTCCTGACAACCCACCTCTTCAATATCCCACAGGCCTGACAACCCGCTTCTTCAGTCCCGCTCCCTAGCTAACCAGCTACACCAACACAAAATGGCTATGGATATAGGTTCATATACAATGATATGAATGTATGAGGATAAATAATTGTGTGAGTGAAAATGGTCATCGAATCATGGTTGAATGATGGAAGGAATCATGGAACAGATGATGGTAAGAATGATGGGGGGTGTGAAAATGAACTAAGTCCCAACAATATGTATGCATGTCCCTAACTTGACACTTGTCATGTTGGGAGCTACTTTGGCCCGCTTGTCCCCAACTTTAGAACTTAGGATAAAATAATTATCCATACTTTATGATTTAAGAAATATTAATATAATATTTCGTTTTGGCTCAAGCTCCCTAGCTTGGCCCCTTTCCTTAACTTAGCCCCTCCCTTTCCCTAACTAGTGGATTTTAGTCCCCCATCTCTTTTATCGTGGTTGGTCTACGTGCAACGATGTATTTTATATTAAATATGAGACATGTACAAAAACAAGCGCACTGTCCTTTAACATCTAGGCTCTCCGGCCTAATCAAAACATAAGCATCCTAGCTTATAATAACTGGATCACTAGCCTATAAAACATATCATATACATAAAGGCTCCCTAGCCTCAACATCTCACACACTTAAGATGCTGCGCGTAGTATCCTGGAATGTGCACACTTCCCCATTTTACTGCGCAGTACATGAGCACACTATGCCATGAAATGTGCATACAAAAATGATACCAAAATAGTTCACCAGCTTAAGTACATTTGTATTTACATTTACAATTGGGTTTGGCCTTAGGGGTATTACAATATGTTGTGATAAAGTTTATATTTGTGCCAAATCCTTTAAACAATTCCCTCTGGAAATTGGAGGTAAACTTTGTATCTTTGTCTAAGATAATCGTCCTAGCTATCCCATGCAACCTAGCAATTTCCTTCATGAAAATTTCTGCAATATTAGTTGTTGTATGCGTTGTCTTCATGGGCACACAATGATCAGCCATTGTTAATTTTTGAACCACCGCCATGATTGAATCATGTTGCTTATTCGTTATGGGTAATCATATGATGAAATCCATGGTGATCAATTCCCATTTCTTCTTTGGAATTGGCAATGGCTGCAGCAAACCCGCTGGGTGCCTATGCTTAGCCTTCACCTTCTGACATTCCATACATCGAGCGATGTAATCAACAACATCCTTCTTCATTCCTGGCCAAAGAACTGGCTTCTTACTACTGTAATTGTTTTCTGGTAACCGGGATGTACTTCATAAGGAACATCATGCATTTCCTTCAGTACCAAATTCCTCAGTTCTATGGAACTAGGAACATAGATTCTATTCTTATGCATGATTAATCCATATTCATTTACCTCGTACTCCTTTATTTTATGTTGTGCATTTCCTTCCTGTAATTTTTCCTTTACATATAGGTAATGTCGATCTGTAACAAGATCGTCTAAAATTCTACTCTTCAAGTCATATTGGTGCATACTAACAGTAGTAGCATGCATGAGATGCACTCTTCTACTAAGTGCATCGACAAATTTCTTCTCCTTTCCCTTGATATGCTTGATATCTAAGTCATATTCACTTAAAAATTCCAACCATCTTGTTTTCCTGGCATTCAAAGTTGGTTGTTCAAAAATATACTTCAGACCAATGTGGTCTATCCTTAATTTGAATTTCTTCCCCATGAGATAATGCCTCCACATCCTCAAGGCGTGAACAATAACAATAAGTTTGAAGTCGTGCATGGCATATTTCCTCTCATGTTTCTTAATATTTCTGGACTCATATCTAATGACATGTCCATTTTTTCATGAGGAATCCCCCAAGTACTTCCTTACAAGTGTTTGTACATACCACAAAAATTTCATTTGGGTCAACAATCTTTAACATAGGTGCACTAGTAAGTAATTCCTTCAACAAATTAAAATTATTTTCACACTTGAGTGTCCATTCAAATTTAGTTCCCTTCTTTTGCAAAGAAGAGATGGGATGAAAAATCTTAGAGAACCCTACTATGAAACTTCGGTAGTAGCCAAATAATCCCATAAAATATTTGACGTCTGACACATTTCTGGGTGTTGGCCATCCTCTAATGGCTTTGATATTATCTGCATCTACTGCTATGCCCAAGTAATGGATCTTCTTTTGATAAAAAGAATGCTTACTCAACTTGGCATACAACTGATGTTCTCTCAGTACTTGCAATACCAATCTTAATTGATGTCCATGCTCCTCTTTAGACTTAGAAAAGATAAGTATGTCATCTAGGAATACTATGAAAAACTTGTCGAAATAATTTTTGAATGTGTCATTCATTAAGCACATGAAGATAACTGGTGCATTGGTTAGTCCAAATGACACCACTACAAATTCATAATGCCCATACCTAGTCCTAAAGGTTGCCTTACGAATGTCTTCTTCCTTGATTCTTACCTGATGGTATCCTACCCTTAGGTCAATGTTTGAAAATATATTTTCTCCTCTTAGATGATCAAAGCGGTCATCAATTCGAGGTAGCAGATACTTGTTCTTTATAGTGTACTTGTTCAGCTGTCGGAAGTCAATACACAACCTCAAGGTTCCATCCTTCTTTTTGACAAAAATTACTAGTGCTCCCCAAGGTGAAACACTTGGATGTATGTACCCTTTCTTCAACAATTCCTCCAACTGCATTTGTAATTCTTTTAACTCTGGTGTGCCCATTTTGTAAGGTGTTTTCGACACTGGGGCAACTCCTAGCACTAAATCAATTGAGAAATCTGTCTCCCTCCTTAGTGGAAATCCGGGTATTTCTTGGAATACGTCTTCAAATTTCTGTAGCACTGAGAAATATTCAAGGTTTGTCCCCTTTGTATCAACTAGATCCTCCACATGAGCTGCATACAATTGACATCCTTTTATAAAACATATTTTCAGCTGTAAGGTTGAAATCTCCCTTATAGAGATGGGTCTTGGAACTCCTTTCACAGTGTTGTGTTTTCCATATCCATCAAGACATGTAAATGTCTTTTTATGAAAATCTAGGACAACATGATGCCTGTCCAACCAATCCATCGCAATCATAACATCATAAGACCCCAATGGTATGATATTTAGATTAGTACTAGTATTCACTCCATTAAGACTTATGGAACAACTTCTGACCATATCATGGATTCTTCTTTTGGTTCTAGTGGCTAATTGAAACAAACTTTCTTTTCCAAGTTTACTTTTCTCCAAGTGTAATCTATCCACTATCTTATGATCAATGTAACAATGACTTGCTCCTGAATCAATCAAAATAGCAACAGGTTGATTTATGATCTTACCTTCCACCTTAATCATATTGTACTGGTACTCTGTTTGTTGATCATTTAAAGTTGCATAGATTCTTCCCATATCTTCAACTGTTATAGCCTCTTGGATGTTATGCATAGTCTTCACTCTATTCTTTCTATGTGGGAAATCCTTGTATAGGTGATCTTCCTTGCATCCCCGACATTGGATTGGTGGTCTTCCCCTTTTTCCGAAGGAATATTCCTTCATGGAATCCCCCTTAGCATACTAATCTTGATGATTTATATTAGGCTCATTCCTATTAAAATGAGGTTTGAATCCTTTCCTCCTCATTAGACTTCACATTATTCTTTTCATTCCAAGATTTCAGCAGGGATTCTCTTCCCTGGCCTTGCTCATATAGGTATTTAGATTTCCTGATAGCTTCATTCAAGGTCTTAGGTTCATCATACTTGATCTTTTCCTTATAGAAGGCTAGCAATCCACTTAGAAATATTTGTATTTTCACTTTCTCATCACCAATGAACCTGACATAATTTAACAATCCCAAGAACTTCTTCTCATATTCTGCCATAGTCATGCTTCCCAACCCGAGTTCAAAGAATTCCTGCATTTTCTTTTCATATAAATGATTTGAGAGGTACTCCTTATGGAAGTACTTCTTGAAATGATTCCAAGTGATCCTACTTTCATTAACATGCTCCACTTGCTTCAGTTGGTCCCACCATATTGCATATTTTCCATGTAATGGGTAGGTGGAAATCTTGGCTTCCAGGCTAGATGAATAGTTATGCAACTGAAAATATCTCCAGAGCCCAAGAAATCATGCTTCGACATCATCTTCCCTTTCTCTTTCACCCTCAAAGGAATGTGTCTTAATCTTCCTCAGCTCTCTTTGCAAACAATCTACCTCTTGTTTCCTTGTCTAGTGTCCGACAGGAGACACCTATGGACTGCTTACGGGATCATCTGATGCATAAAAATTTCTTCCTGAGTAAGGAGGTGAGTGATGTCCATGAGATCTGTTAGCACTTCTGGAATAACCATCTCTTCCACAAGCATTTCTTCTTTCATGACACCTGCCTTCTTCCTCTTGTCTTGAGTTTGATCCCTTCTTCATTTGCCTCTGCAACTAATTTAAGCTCTCCAACACTCGAGAATTTATCTGAATTTTCTCTCTCATCAGCCTATTGTTGTCTTCTTTGTAAATCTGCACTTCCATATTCAGGCTTCTTACCGTTTCTATTAACATTTTCTTCTCTTATTTTCCCTTGCATCCATTGGACTGTGTCTCTGCATAAACAACTCTGGTATTCTGGTCTTCAGCCTCCTTTTCATGACTGGAGGCTCCCTCGCCTTCTTCCATTTCCTCAATATGCATCTTGAGCTGATGTGCTTAAGCCCCTTAATTTTGCAAAATGTGCAAGTGGCCATTTTGTTAGAATTATGCATATGATAACAAAATTGCCAAACCATGCTACAAGTCTCTTTTTTTTTTATGGATATCATATCCCCATTATCCAAAAAAAATAGTGTCTTGTTATCCTTCGCTGACATAGAGTTTCACCCTGTGAAAGCGCTTCCTTCAAACCACCTCCTAGGTGACCACAACTAGAAACCATGGCTAAATCCTTCCTTGGCACTTTTCTCGCTCGAGGACAACAATTTATTCCCTTAGCCCTCCTTTCTTAAGATCTCAATCTGCATATGACCAAGGCCATGACCCTATTCTTAGCTAAAAAAGCACTTGTTCAGAGCTTTGGGACTTCGTGACTTTCATCTAGGACTAGATCAATGGTCCTCGTTCTCTTTCGCGATCAACAATCGAGATCCACTTTAGGACTCTACGCTTCGGAAGTCTCAAATTTCTTTGCTTGCCTCCTCCTAGAATGCTTTTACCTAGAGTTCATGATCTGTTGACGGGTGTCCTCCAATGAATCAATGACTGTGAATCTCTTCGGCTCTTCGGGATTCAAAATTTTCAAATTCCCTCCTACACATTCTCTTGGAGTGCTTTCACCTGAAGTTGACAATCCTTCGACGTGTGTCATCTGGAATCGACAATCGATATATAATCCGGCCTTCGGGAGTTTTCGACCCAATGCAACCTGTCACATCTTTCCCTTCTGGAGTGACCAGTCTTTCAGACTGCATGGTTTGTCGCCACGTGGGGAAATGTTGGAAGCGGACATGTGGCCCAATCAGGCGGGTGACACATGTCACGTTATAATCAACTTTTCAATATTCCAAAAGCTCAAATATTACTAACACATGGAAAACATCCCATGTGTCCACATCATCCTAGATGACATCCACAATCCATGTCACTTCGGGGATTCTAGGGTTCACATCACCTCTAGGTGATGTCATTTTCCTCATCACTTCGACTCTTCGAGGTTTGGGAGTTTTCAAACTAGCATAGTTCCAATTCTACCGAACTCTGAATTCCTGAACTAACCAATCTATCGCCATGTGTCCTCCTAGATTGGATGAGAAAGATTCACTTCGGGCATTCACCTAGAGTTCACGTATCTGCTCCATGTTTCCTCCTCAATCTGACGGCTATGTTTTACTTCAGGGCTTCGGACTTCCGAGATCTCAAACTTCAACCTTTTTCCTTGAAAACGTTTTTATCTGGGTCTCATGATCTACCAACACGTGTCTCCTGTAGATCGATGACTATGATTCCTTCGAGACTCTGGACTCCAGAAATATCAAATTTCAAACTTATCTGGCCCCATTGTCTTTTATCCAAAGCCATGGATCTGGTGACGTGTGGCTCTTGGCAGAGAAATGGCTGAGATCCTCTTGGATGGTCGAGGTTTTATTCGGCTCTCTGAGCTTCGGGAGTCTCAAAAGTCAACTGAAAACCTCTCGAACATATTCCTCTGGAGTTACTTATCTGCTGCCATGTAACCTCTTGGTGATTGAATATTAGGATCTACTTCGAATGATATAATAGTTGATGTTTACTTCGGGTCTCCATTAGGAGTTTCAACTCTCAACTTCTCCTTGCTCGCTCTTTCCCGAAGTGCTTTCACCTGGAGCACACAATCAACTGATGCATGTCCTCCTATGGATTGATGGTCCCCATCTACTTTGGAAATCGAAGTTTCGATGTTCAAGCCCTAATCTTTCACATCATTCCATGCCTTTCAAATTTGCGAGGGCATGCATCGACGGTTTGGAGTAACCCACTTTTTGGCCCGCAATTATCATGATGTTGAAACATAATCTCTCGGTGAAACCGTGGTTTGGATTGCGGGACTGCCTTAAAAAATTATCTCCCGTGCAACTTGGTTCCCCGCAATGCTTGTTGGTCATTGATCTCTCTCTCCAATGGTATCCGACGATCGTGAACTTATCCCTTTCTTTATTTTCATTAGACAACCCTTGTTCACCTATCCTCTAATCCAACATTCTCGGGGCTCTCCTAATCCTATAATGGCGATCGGTCTCAAATTCAAAAGGGACAGTCACGATCCTTCGAACCCTTACAAAGGATCTATGATGTTATGTCTCCTACGTAGCTTTTTCGATGCCATTCCTCCTGAGCTTTTAAATTTCATAGTTAGAGTTTGATCTCGACCACGAGGCTCTTACCAATATACCCGACCCATACTGGCCTGATGTTTCAACCCGAAGCTCTGATACCAAACTGTAACATACCCAGCCAACCACAGGCTGGGGTATGCTACCTGCAAGACCACCCTCAGTCTTATTTCTCATGATGATACCTTATTTATATATTAAGGATGCATAATATAACAAATTTAATGACACGCACAACAATATCCAACAAGAATACATCATCTAAAGATTATATTAAACGATAATCAAATATACATAGTGGAAATACATTCATATACATGTAAATGATAATTAAATTACACAACTGAATACATTCATACATAGATAATAATATCATGACAGAGAGAACTTGTCTTTATGAAAGATGACACCGTCTGGCTGCAGACTGAGGATGTTCCACCCAACCATAGACACCACTACTCCAAATCTCAACAACAGTGTCACCCCCAAGCCAGGGCTATGAATGCACAAAGACGATTCCAGAATGTAATTGGGTTCACAAATTAGTCAGCTCTCAAGCTCTCATAGGTTTCTTGACACCCACAACAATCGAAGTACCCAACTCTCTTCTACCCATCCTATATCACCCCAAGGGACTCGACTTCCACCCTTCTTTGCCATGTAGTCCCTCAGGCAATCATTCTCCTTTATTTTCAGGGCCTCCAGCACAACTGGTTCTGAATATCAATGCTAGGACTCTCATGACTTGCAGTTGTGAGAAAAATAAGGCATAGTCTAATGTATTTCATACATTCATGCCCCGAGTCACGGCTGGATCACACCAGTGACCACTACAGCCAACTATCTCGTGGCTAATTCTTCAACAGCTCTATTTCCTTTTTCAAGCCAACATGCAGGTGAGGATGGGTCGATGAATGGGTGAGGGGGAGCATGGGAGTGCATGAGGGAAAAATGAGTGAGTGAATGGGAAATCAATGAACAATTCATCATTCGAACCGCCCCATCAGACCAGAGGTGGTTTTAAGTAACCTCATGGGGAAACAATAACCTCCTGGCCTTCCCAAAGAATCTTACGTAATTGATCCTCTCCTTTAGAAAATAAGGGTAATTAAAAAAATAGGAAATAAACACTTATTCCCTCAAGCTCCCTCTCTTGTGAAATCATATCCCCTTATAACTCTAGTCCTTGTCCATATAGAAACCAATGATGTGTTTATTATTAATAATGATCAAAACGTTACATTTATGGGGCATATTGGCCCTTTTATAATTGTTTGGGCACTTAGCCCTCTCAGCATTGTAACAATACATTATTTAAAATGGGGGTTCGAAACCTGGGGTGCTACAATCCCAGCATTGAATCATGGAATATCCCAGTAGGTTTCTACAATCTTGACTGTGATGCACAATGTATGTTCTATGATGCACCCAATTGAGTCAAAATATACATGAAAAGTAACATTATTTTTTATTTTTCTCCTTTTTTTTGGCGTATGCCGTAAGTTGGCATACTGCATGGCTACATTACCTCTATTGATTGTTATCATACGTTGGTAATAACCCAATTGTTGTAATCTTACTAGGGAAATAAAAATAATACATTGGGCATAATGAAACTCTATTCCTTTCTCCTGGGCCCCTATAGAGTCTGCTAAAAATTGATTCACTAGAAACATGGCCCAATTCATTTAGACCCCCTCCGATCATTTTTCTACGTCTGCAATTATCGCAGCCTGTACTTAATCCTTGTGACACTTCCTCAACAATTTGTAGGAAAACACCTCCGTTGAAAATAAAATACCCTCATCATTGATGTTTAGAACATCCAATCCCTTATTCCCCCTAAAGGTGTGAAACTTCTCCTTCATGTCTTTTAATTGTGCTTTCGACCTTGCTTTGTTGTTGAACAATGTGGTCAGATCCTCTGCTACTTTTTGTAACCCTATGATCCACACAATTAATTCAGTATCAATCAAAATTGGTGGGTCAAGCCACAATGATCCTCCATAGATGCAGCTAAGTAGTAAATTTACACATGCATTGATTTCTAGGCTACGTACAAAGTGGGGAGACTCTAGTAGGTTGAGTATCCTTGACTTCTCAGGTCATGTTACCCACATATGCGTTTAAAAAATTATTTCTCCTATTCTTGGTACACTTTTGGCACATAAATACTTTTCACTTTCCAGCTCGGGAAAATTCTTCTCATCCGTGATATCGTGATCTGCAAACTTCAGGGTGGAAATATTTCCTAACATGTCTCCTTCAACACTTACACTAGGTGGGATTAGTTGTGTAACAAGTGGGTATCTTGTGAAGTCGAAGCTATGAGTTTTTCCTCAACCACTGGTGCAACTGGTGGTCATTTCGATTGATTTTTATTATTGTTGATGGTGATCCAACTTTCGGTGGGGCCATTGTTTCATGCAATATGTTTCTTTTATTTCTCTATGTTTTTCAAGTGTAGTTGTAGTTTTACTCCGAGTCAGATCTATTTCACTCAAGTCCGCTCTATATGATCACATATCTGATTAATTGCAAATAACCTTTTCCATCAGTCCCTTTGGAACTTTTATCGCCCTTCGAAAGATGTATAATTTCTTTCATTCCCACCCGAAGTGTTGAATCTGGTTATAATATGCCATTAATACTTTCCTTATCCTGACTTTAATGCCATTCTCCTGCAGGATTTTTCCTTGGATTTTCTAGTCTGTCTCGATCCTCGTTGACGCCTTCCATTTATGACTATGCGTCTCCAGTACGTATTGTGATTTATGGATTTTTATACCCTTAATTCCCTTAATGGTAATTTCTCGTGCTACACTTTTACGTGCACTTAGGTAACTCTACATTGTTCCCTTTATTTATCCAAATAAATCTTTTTTCTGTGTGAAACTTATTCTTGTTTCCCTTTGTATTTATTTTGTTTTCTTCCTTTTTCTACTTTTTATTTGTTTTTCTTCCTTTTTTTAGTTTTTATATAATTTTCTATATTTTAACTCCCTACTATAGTACAATTACTACGATACATGTGGTTTGGTTCAGCTCAGGTTACTGTGTAGAAGGTCGACTGTCTCTATCAAGAGTCAACTAAATTTCATTCACCATTCGTCCAAGAACTTTTCCATTCAAGGTTTCCAACTGTGCAACACCTGCTTCCATCACATGTTGAATCACATAGGGTCTTAACCAATGCATTCAAAACTTTCCTAGATGTTACATAAACTTATTGTCATAGAGTAATACTAAGTCTCCCACTTGGAACTTTTTATGTTTAATGTGTCTATCATGCCATGCCTTCTCTCTTTCCTTCTGAACTTGCTGATGGAAGCATGTGACAAACTGATATTCCCCAAATTGTACCAACTATGATAATATCTCTTCTACTATGCTTAAGTTTGAAGGATCAGTAATATCTACAACGCGTAGGCTAGGTAGAATGAACTCCATTGGCATCACTTGTTCTTTCTCATAGACCAATCTGAAAGGTGTCTTCCCTGTCAAATTTTTGCTTGTAATCCTATAGGCCTATAGAACTGTAGGAACTCTTAAGTCCCAATCATCTCTCCCTACGTTGCATATATTTTTCAAGGCATTCCCTAGAATTTTATTGAAATATTCTACCATCCCATTGGCCTAAGGATGATATAGGGTACTCTTCCAATGATAAATTTGAAACTCCTCAGTCAATGTTGCAATTTTATTTATTTAGGAAGTGTGTTCCTTGATCACTAATTAATATGTGCAAGTATCCAAATCATGTGACTACAATCTCAAATAGAAATCGCATGAAAGTATCTGTGGTGCAGTCTATGAATGGTGTTTCATCTTCCAATATTGTCAAATACTTCATTGAAGTGATTTTGTACCTTTCCCTTGATCTTCTTTCTTGTAGTTTGATTGGTCCAACAAAGTCTCTGGAAGTCTGCACCTATTTAATTTTATTCATCTCTATAATGTACTATGACTCAGACTTTGGCTTCTTGAACTCCTTCAATAATGTTTTTCTTATCTCCACCAAAGTCCTGGATTGTCTTGTAGTCATGGTACTCTTCAACTTCGTGTACTATACTAATGCACAACCTCTAAATTTTGTTTCCAACTCCATAGTCTTCACAATCTCATCCTAGACATTTTTCGCAGTCAAAATTGTCTCGCAGACAAATAGAAGTTTTTTGGGGTCCTCTGACCCAACTCCATGGAACTTAGACAACCTTTGGGTGTTTTCTACCCCTTCCATGTTTCTTTGTGTAGTACCTCCTCTTGGCAATGCTGGTTTACTCTGACTTTGCACGCTACTTCCACTACTCTGATTGATACTATGATTTACTTTGCTAACTACAAGTGCTTTCAACAATTCTTCAACGATTATCTCAAATTGTGGTGATGCACATGGGACCGGGTGGTGCATGGTTAAGTGGTTGGGCAGGGATCTAGGAAATTGCGGAGTAGGGAATTGTGACTCTTTAATTTATAGGAACGGACTGGAACGCGTTCTCAACGCTCATGTGATACTTCCATTTCGCCACTTTGAGGGTCCCTCCTTCATTCATGGATCGCGCAGGCCAATAACCAAACTGTCGTTTCACTTTCTTGCCATTCAGCACCGTATTTTCCGAGCTCCAAAATAGCATACCGATACCGGCTTTGCCGGTTTATGCGTACCAGATTTTCCTTATTTGCTGAACGTAGGTATCTCATGTTCTTAAGACTATCCTCTTGTGTCATCCCACGGATTCGACTATATGCATGAAGCCCTTATTCGGACTCCATTTTCATCATGCACTTTTCACACAACAACATTGTTTTTCAAAGTGTGGCTGATTTTTCATGAACCTTCCACATGGTCCTTTGAATAAATCCCTTTTTGAAACATTGCATGATTGGGTAAAATATATCTGTTGCAAATTCTGTAATATATCCTCATAATATACTATCCAACCAAAAAATCAACTACGCGATAATTTTTTATTACTTACAGAATTCAGTTGTCTCACCAACTTTGGAGTCCAGTTTCTTGGTGTTGCGGTTCAATACCTTCAAGTATTCTCCACCAATATTTCCCAACCCCTTTCGGTCAAAATAATAAAAATCCGCCGAAAGTATCATGAAGCTCGTGGCACACGGCCATTTGCATCTTCCTTCATTCTCTCATGTTCTTAGACTATCCTCTTGTCATCCCCTGGTTCGACTATATGCATGAAGCCCCTTATTATTCAGACTCCATTTTCATCATGCACTTTTCACACAACAACATTGTTTTTCCACGTGGCCAATGATTTCATGAACCTTCCACATGGTCCTTTGAATAAATCCCTTTTTGAAACATTGCATGATTGGGTAAAATATACTGCAAATTCTGTAATATATCCTCCTAATATACTATCCAACCAAAAATCCACTACGCGATAATTTTTATTACTTACAGAATTCAGTTGTCTCACCAACTTTGGAGTCCAGTTTCTTGGTGTTGCGGTTCAGTACCTTCCAGTATTCTCCACTAATATTTCTAACCACTCAGTCAAAATAATAAAAAAAATCACCAAAGAAAGTATCATGAAGCTCTGTGTACACATGCATTTGCATCAATTTCTCATCATTCATTTGAGGGCTTCTATTCTCTTTCCAAGAAAAGTATCATTTCTTCCCTTCTAACCATTCCTATATCTCCTTCTTAGTTGGCCTCCTAAACATTCTCTCAATCATAAATTATGGGTTTCAGAAATGAAACCATTTGTTGGTGCACACATGGTTGTAATACCCTAGGTTCAAGTTATATTTACTAATAAAAGCCTTTAGACACTGACCCTTTCGACATCATCTACATGCAAGTGAAGTCCCACCCAAGGAATATATTGGGGATGCAAGAACCAAGTTTATAGAGTAGTGAGGGGATGGGAGGTGATCATCCTTTTCATTCTTACTTATATGTTTTGTGCACGTTATTATTTGTTGGTTCCTCTTTGGTTACTTAGTGAATTCAGTTTTATATTACCATTATACTTAAGATTTAAAAATAAACCAATAATTGTAACATTCATAACTATTTTGTAGTGATCACATAGAAGAAAAATCTAGTCTACATACACCAAGAGAGTATCTATGATCAATCACATAAAATACAAGTAAACGTAGTAGTTAACGTAGTTCACCCAACTTTGGGCTACGTCCAAAACAAATTTATTCTTTATTATTCTTTTTTTAATTATCTCATGTTTTCGTACTGTGCTTACACAGATACATCATGCTATATTTCCCTTCATCTATCCTAGACACTCTGCAATGCAATCCTCTCTCTCTCTGACACATCTCCTTAACATTAAGATATAGACTCTTTCCTTTGCATCATATTATATCATTGTTCTTACAAAATAGGAACTCTTGACAAATTGGAACAAAACGTGACTATATATCTAGAGAACCCCTATCTTCCCAACCCATTACTTATTTATACATAAATTCTATGGCTTAAAACCCTACTTTTCTAATCCCAAAACCCTATTACAACTCCTAACAACTTGTGTTGACTCGTTGATCATGATTTATTTTCTTTACTTTCTATATGCATGCTGCTTTTGCACTTTGACTATTGTTCTTCCTGCTTTTGTGTGTCTTTCTTATTTTAGTATGTTGAGATATTATCCTTCCTTTTGTCCTTATTTCTTCTCTTTATTTATTCTTCTACTTTATGCAAGTATGTTCTTACTGTGCATTGTACTTCTGAATGTGCCTCCATTGTGCACTCTCAAGACTTTATGTGACTTTACTGCGCACTTCTCTCCTACCTTGTCTTCCTTCTTCTTCTATTGTTACATGGATCTTCCATACTGAGGAWTTTTAGGAATACTATTTCCATAATGCTTTTCTGACCCCAACTTCCTAGGTTCCTCCAAYGAACCCTTCAAGCATMAACTAAAAAAAAAAAWTCTTCCTCATATGATGAAAAATGAATAGGAACACACCTTATGGTCATATATGAGAGAGGAAGGAGTGTTAGAAAACAAGTTTCCATATCATGGGAATGATAGTTGGAGGGTAAGGGAAAATAAGGAATCTTGAAAATCGTCAACATAACCTTGCATCAGGTTGTGTCCCCTTTAACATACCAAAATAGGTTATTTTATAGCACCCTCAAGGGGTTGAGGTGGTTTTATTGTATTATGTACTGGACAAGGGAAGTTTTGGAATGAGCCCAACCGAAAATCCTTCCTAAAAATGTGGAATATTTTTATTTTTTCATAAAATTGAGGGTATGCGTGGTTTGTAAACTAGAAAATAGCATATGTACATGATATGTACATGGGTGAATCACATATGGAAACAAAATTGTTGTTTTTTAGATGACATTGATGGAGGAGAGTGGGGTTTAAGTTTCCAAGCCATGGAATGGACTAGGCCATCTGAAAAATGAAAATTAGTGTGGAAATTTATGGTATAACACTAGGAAATAAGATGCCATGTAGAAATATGCTACATCTCTTTTATTCGGATTTTGGGCCTAATTTATCCTGGTACTTGATTTTTTGGAGACGATGGCTCCCCAATTAAAGATACTTCCCAAAACTAATATTGAATAGGTTAGGGGTATCCATGCTTCGGAAAAGTTAGAGAAATATTTCTCCCTATATAACCAACATACAAATTCCATGAAAAACATGTACAACTCTCTTAGGTTCATGCTACCATACCATCTAGTAGCTTTATTTAAAAAATGTCTCATCCTTCTGCCAGGAAGCTAGTAGTCTACCGATATTGTGCTTTTCATAAAATTCAACCGCAAAATCAATGTTTATCTTGAATTTGGGTTCCTTGAGCTTATAGTATTTGTTTACCTCCATTGGAAGAAAAACTCTGATGCACTCATGTTACACATCAAAATTTCCTCACTTCGATAATGTCACATTCTCTTTGTCGTAAGTGTTGCATTCTTGTTAGATAAGTGTTGCACCACGAATGACACTATGAAAACACTTGATACAAACCCTAAAACATGTTAGAATAAGAATCTCCATTATCTGATAGTCTAAACAAATGTTTTTCTATGAGAGTTGCTCAGCTTGACAACTATTAGGAATATCGGTGATCCCCTACTCATATATAGGAAGCGCTAGCGCTCTTTTTCCATCTCACAGGGAGATTTGTATCACTTTGTTTGAGGAGGACTTGGAGAGGTTGTTGTAACATCATTTGAAGATTGTAAGTTTCCTTTCGAAGTTCTCATTAATATGCTTGGCCTATTTCCTTCTAGTATGTGTTTACATATACTTTTCTATGCTTGTCTTAATCTTCATAGATTGATTGATTTTTTCTAATCCATTAGAGTAGGAGATATTCGTTTGTTTCTTGTTGTCCATTGCAGGTACTATTCGGAACTCATATATTGGAGCAACTTGGAAAAGATTCGAAAGTGAGGTACATAATACTCTCCCTACTTCCCTCTTTTTCAATTGGTAAAATGAATCAATAGGAATAGTAGTGTCCAAAGGTAGTTTTATGTCTTGGTAGAGGGGTTTGTACTCCAAGAGAAAGTTCACCTATCCACAGGGGAATATTTCCATAACAGAAATTGGCGACTCCATTGGGGATCGAATTTTCAGTTTTTGTTCTTTCCTTGGTTCGTCCATGCCTTTTTCCTATTCTTAGATCCCATTTTCTGATTTAATATGTCCTTACATCTTTAATATTTTCTAAGTTGTATCACAAAGTCTGTTACTGAATTTCCCTGAGTTACTCATCTTTCTGAGTTTTTATAAAACTTTTATCAAGACTAGGGCCCCTCTACAGTTTAATAAGCGTTTTGATTTCTTGATCAAAGCTCCCCTAGAGTCTATTAGGGATTGTTTTAGTGCTTTGGTTCTTTGGTTACCAGAGCACCGATTTTTCTTCCTTTGAAAAATTGTAGACTTTCTTGCTTACTGGGCATAGTCCTTGGATATTTTTCTCTAAATAAGATCCTATTCTATCAGAGCTTGTCCTCTGTTTGACCCAAACTTGCTCTTTTCATTATTTTAGTCTTTATTGAGTTTGTATTGTCTTTCCTTATTGAAAAATCAATTATTTTCTTTCAAAATTGGTTTACTTTTTTGCTCTTCTCGATTATCTGATTGATTGGAGGTTTTCATAAGGAAGGTCATTCATCACAGTATTTTTTTCCTTATCTTTGATCCCTTACTCAATTCTAAAAGATTATAAAGTGTGACTTTTGGTTTCTTAGTGTTTTTCCTTTTAGTGACTAGTTTCATAGATGTTCTTCTTTTCATCTCTTGTTTACTACTGAGAGTGTCTTTGTTTTGGTACTTTTTCTTCCTGTTTTTCAAGTCACAGTAGTGAAACTTTTCATTATTAGTGAAAGAATGAAGCATTAGATGAACATTTCAATTTACATTCACAATCAAAACAAATAAATACTTGTATGCATTGGTTTTGGATAGTGGAAAGGTTTTATTTATAATTTGGAAATTGTTTCAATTCTTCTTGAGAGAAAAATGATATAAAATTTTGCATTATTGAGTGTTTTATAGTGACAAAAGAAAAAATACTCTTCTCCTTCTCGTAGCTAGAATTTCATTGAAAAGAAAGTTTGCATCTCATTCTTTTCACCTTTTTGGGAGTTGAGTCTCAAACATCATCAATTTAACTATCATTCACCCTCATGTAATGAACAAACATGAAAATGAATGCTAGTTAAAATAAACTAGAAACTTTTGTTTGTAGATATTTACACCAACAATATACTAGGACTAGAGCTTTGGAATAGGCTGTGAGAATAACTCTCTAAAGAATTCAAGACAAATGTAGAATCTTGTGATAGGGAGAGTAAATCCAAGCTTAGTATGAGCATAGTTGGGATCCCCCTCTCACACATGGGTTAAACACGAGGTCACATGCGAGAGAGAAACACATATTATCCCTATGAGGCTTAACGCATCGTAGTAGTACAATCATATTTTGAGGGTTCTTCCTGAGGATCAACTGTTTTCATTTGGTATCAGAGCTTCCTGAAATCCGAATCTGTTCGGGGTCCTCTGGATTTTACCAGTCCATTTGTCTTCGGTTCTCTTTAATAATTTTGGACTTGATATCCTTCCCATATGTTCGAACTCAAATGTTGACTATACCCACCCAGATTTTGACTACGATTTGGTATCTTTAGTATCCATAATGTTTAGGGTCCTCACACAAGTTGACGGTGAAGGGAAGTATTTGTTGTATCTGGATGAGACGTTGGCCAAAATCACTCGGGCTCCTTGTGTTAGCGGGGAAAACCCCCCTATGGCTACACCATGGTTTACAATGTAGGCAGATCAATAACCATTTAAAAGTCTCCTACTTCTCTAACTACCCCAATCATATCCCAGACTCATACAAGAAAATCAAAATGAGAAGGATCAGGTAACTATACTCTAATCCATGTCTGGTGATGATCCTCTTGTGCTTGATATATTTTTTGACCTCATGCCTCCTCCCAAGGTCATCCTACATTCAAAGACATAAAAACAGAAATCTAAAATTATACAATTCATGTACAAACTAGGGTTAGATGTTAGAATAAAAAAATAAATCAAATGTAAGCATTCGACACATCATGGTTTGGGATAGGAAAAGTACTTCTTTTATTGATAATACAATGATCACTTACAACCAAAGACGATTACTTCTCCATGAACCTGGTCCGAGATCCTCTTTACCAAGCTCCAAGTGCAGCTTCATATGGATTCTCCTCTAAACCTTCTTCTTGGGGATTATAAATGGGTTTCTGATGGAGGAAGGAAGGAAAATTGGGGAATTCTAAGGAAATTCTCACAAAAGGGTTGCAAATTCTTGGGGAAAGGAGGGGATGTGAAACGGGCAGAGTTTCACTATTCTTATGTCTAGATGTGGAATGAGACCCCAACACCTCCTTTTATATGGCAAAAGGATAGTTATTCAATTGGGTAA
>SNQJ01S0036610.1:0-16991 GCA_010110895.2 Picea sitchensis
AGTCCACTCTAAGCACCAAGGCTTGGTGAGGGATATGGTCCATCAGCATCTGCATGACACACATGCAAAGGTTGAAGGATATCCAATGCTAATGATGATGCTTTGAAACTATAAACTTGAAATGCCACTCCCTTTCAACACTTCTTCACTATATCATGGTTTTTGGTCTTCAGATCATATGGATAAATGAATTGCCTAAGACTTGGATAAGAGAATAAAAGGACCATTGGAATGTACATTATATTAGAGAAAATGCAAAATATCCACAACACTGAAGTTTATATTTATTTATCACTTGACACAACATGGTGTAACTATATCACATGGATAGTTCATTGTAGTAAAGTAGAAGATAGAATAAGCATCTAGACACTAATGTCCAATGCATAGGACAAGAATGGAACATGAAATTCACATGTTACACTTATCCCTTTTCTGAATGTCTCAAAAGAAAAAGACAACCCAAATCTTCTATGAGTAATATTTGGTTTATTATTATCAGTTTTATGACAGATGCTGATCAAATGTTAATGAATCTCCAGTTTTTTATATGAATACAATGCATGCAGGTTGCATGTCATTACTAAACATTGGAAGTTAGAACAATATACGAGGAACATAGTATTGGAAAACACATTGTTAAGCACCATGAATTGCTTAATAACCTACAAGCTTGATGTATAAATGCTTGCATATTGCAGGATGTCTCATAGTACAAATAAATTTTGATCATTAAACAATCTATGAATAAAAAATTGAAGATACACTGAGAGAGATATACGAGGAACATAGCGTTGGAAAACACATTGTTAAGCACCATGAAATTCTTAATAACCTACAAGATTGATGTATAAATGCTTGCATATTGCAGGATGTCTCATAGTACAAATAAATTTTGATCATTAAACAACCTGTGAATACACAATTGAAGATACACTGAGAGAGATATCTCAGAAGACACCTGAGAAGTCCTTGTGAATGGTCAAGCTATTTCCAATCTCTAACTACCGATCTGAGATTCTAAAAACAGATTGGTATACTAGTTAGTGAGCAGTTCAATAAACCAAATGGCTTTCAATGGACATAGGAAATAAACAGTAGTCATCCCAACTATTTAATACAAGCTTTCTGCTTGGCACCACAACAGGATTGCCTTTTCTTTCTGTTGGAGATGGATACTTTACAAGCAGGAACCACTATATGCCCCAGCCACAATATAAATTGGCAGAAACTCAGAAAGCATGATTGACCTTAGACAACAAGTGGAACATTTTAAACCAGACCATCAGCTGTAACCACCAAAAAACAGGAACTGCAAGCATCTTGCCTGGGCTCGGACTAATATCTACTTTATTCAAGGAGAATGGAACCAGCATTCTAGAGTATGATTACATTCTTAAAGTAGTTAATTTCTCTTATGCAGTCTAACATCTGATTTCTGGAACATTAACAGATAGCCTCCCAAGTTTCTGATCCAGATAAAATGCTTATCTTGCCTGGCTAGTAATGCGCATCCCCTTATGGATATTACACCGCTTTCTGCCCTTATCTGGTACAATCTTGCATATTGATCCATCTTCAAGGACTCCACAATAAGTATATTCATTTTCATGTTCTTCAACTCCTTGGTTACTTGATACGATGTTTGAATTGATGTTGTTGATTTTTGATAAATTTTTCTCTTTTTGGATTTTTAGTCCCTTATGATCAGCACACCGCTTTCTGTTTTTAAGAGGGGTAGCTGTACAAATGGTTCCATCCCCTTGAAGTGCACCACAGATATTTTTTCTTTTGTTGTCTATGCTTCCATTTTTAGATAATGAATGAGGGCGGTTTCTTGAGAATGTTAATGCCCCAAAAATGATCCTTGGTAATGTGTTACGTTTATTCACTTTTTCTGTATTTGCTGGTTTCGTCCCATCAATTCTTATTCCTACTTTCTTACCAAACAGGAGCCATTTCTTTTGAACGACGAGTCTTTGTAGTGATTCAAGCATTGTCTGTGAACTCAACTTTTCTAACTTCAAAAGCACATCATGAGGACGCCTGGCGACATTTCCACCTCTATTCCAAGCATAATCAAACACCTTCAGAAGCTGCGCTTCAGTTTTTTCTGCTTGGGCCTTCGTGCCCATCTGTAGGCACAAACAATAAATCTCTTGAAACATGAATTCATTTTCACTAATTACATATAGTTAGCTCCTATAATCAAAGAATGCCAGGAAAGTAGAAATGTTTCAGTACAGGCATAAATTTTAAGCAATTACCAAGAATATACCTAAATAAGGCAAAAGAGAGAGGAATGATTTAGAGATTAAAGTAAATATAAACAATATTTACAAATTATAAAAAAATTATAAAAAAATTATAAAAAACTCCAATCCATGATGCATCTCCAGTTGCTCAGAAGTGAATTATTGTAAATACCTTTGCATGCCCATACAAAACAGATAAGAGAGATAGATATACCTGGACATCAAAGAGCCTCCTATTTCCTAAGTATGAGAATAAACACTTTTTATCAGACTGATATTTGCATCTCTAAATAGAAACTTTAATCAATTATCAAGAAAAATGGTTTGGCAGAGATATTGGTGTGTCTGTGTCAAACCAATGGTGACCTGTGTCAAGTGGAGACAATTCCACCTATAACGTAGACTAGCTCAGTATGTCAAGTCTCGACTGAGATGTGGTGGGTAGAGCGTAATGATCCATTCAGCTGAAGATTCTCCTGAGTGTTAAACAGGATGGACAGAAATCATCTCATTGTATTCTGGCAGACAATGACAACCTTTGTTTTTTCTCCATCTGCAGCAAGCAATCCCTATTCCTCTAAGGTGACTCAGCCTACTCTACAATATTGCAATCACTCAATCCACCCTAAAACTGAAGGGAATGGAAATTAGAGGTCATTATTGATTATTTTCAAGGTTTTTCATCTGTCTCGTGCATTTCTTACTATTAGTTTCCTGCACCTTAATAGTAGCGATTGGTCAAAGTAAATAGTGAGAACGTGGGTGAGTATTAGCAATAGGCATGTTTTAGCTTTTCCAGCTGCAAATCAAAATCAAATTTAGACAAACAAATGCCGACTAGAAGCAGTAATATCAAATTGATAATAAATATGTGGGTCCCAGTCATTCTTGCAGGATTCATGATATATTTTTAGCTTCGTACAAAATTAAATTTCTCTAATATGTGTTTTTTAGATAGTATTTAGCAGTCTTACCTGCATCTTTATCCAACATCTCATGAATTCTTCTTGCTGAAAAATAGATGGGGATGAGAAAACCAAACCTGCATCGCTATCCATCATTTTATGAAATATTTTTGTTAATATCCTTAAAGCCATGTGGAACCCTGGATATTGTGTAAGGAATGGAGATGCACTTGGGGAAATTTTTTGTGTTCATGGTACCAGTTTAGAAGGCCCTACTAAACAAAGGACATATATCTTTTATATTTCGAGTGATGGAGGACAGAAGTAACTCTCTTCAGATAAACAGAAATATTCACACGAGAAAGATCATTATTCTTCAGGAAGGAACAAACTGTTTTCACACTTGAAGAGTAACTGCAATTAATGCTGAAAAAGGTCCCAAACTTATTGTCATTAGAACAATGAAGCAATTCAGGATGACTGGCTGACCTAAAAATTAGACAGTGACAGTGCAAACTGGGACCATAGGACTGACTTGAAACAGGGTAGATTTGAGGAGGTTGTAGTAGTATAATTACACTATATCTAAGTTGTATTTCTAGTACACAATTTTTAGTGAGTATTCCTCTGCATAAGTGAGCCACCTCCCTTGTCAACTTTCTTTACCCCAATTTTTTCTATCTTGACCTATATTTGGCATTCCAGAATTGTATCAAGTTCTTTGGTGAGAGCATTTTTTTAAATGATACTGTTATAATTTTGTTTGTTTTTGCAGGAGAATTTTTTTCTTTAATTTAATATTTATATATATTCATTTATGAATCACGAGCCTTAGTTCTTGGCCTTACATGAGAATTTGTCAGGTCAAATATTGCAGGAGGGATGGATGAAGCAATTCGAAAAGTGGAAGAATTCTATGCATCTGTTGCTTCTCAAGAGGGAGGTTAGACTTCAGTTGATTGGTAATTTGATTTTGGAGCTTTAAAACACAACTAACAGATGTAACTAGTTTGTGGAATTTGTTGAGGAAAGTCCAGATCAAAGACAATAATCTTGAGTAACGGAAGAGAGCATTATGCTGAAGGATGGGGAATTTGTAAATCATGTCAGGAGGCAAGATATTTATGTTCAATCATGTTACTTATATTCTAGGTTCAAGTAAAAATCTTTGAGCTAGTGAGATAACCAATCAGAGTCTGCAATTGGACGTGATCTTCTAAGGAGATAATTGTTTTTTGAAGGATAAGAGAAACAATAAAATAATCACATTAGGGGTGAAGGAACATCGCCTATACATGTTTCTGTAGGGTGACTTGGCACTTACATGCTTTGGATATGTCTCCTCGAGGACCACCCCTCCTTTCGGAAGAATGTGCCGAGGCACCTGTGGAGGAAAACCTCTGACTTGGGTCGAGAAAATAGACCCTTCCAACCATATTGACCCAAGAAGATAAACCCCAAGATCAATTGAGTCATGGTCATATCAGATTTTCTTTGTTAAGCTGAATCTTTTAGAAAATAAATTGATTAAGCTCAAAACAGAAATGACACCAACGAGTTATTTTGAGTTGATCAAGAAATCATAAAACCTAAATAGAACCAGCATTTAATGGCTTTTGATCTAGAGCACCGTGTATCCCACAATGGCTAGACCTCAGAAACAAAATGAACTCGCAACACATATAGAAAATCAATTTGGAGTGACAAACATGAATCCAAATGACTCGTTACTTCAAATCAAATTTGCAACCATATATCAGTAAGGAAGAATTCTTTATCGCCAAAAAGTAATGAACAGGGCAGCAATTAGCAGAATCCTATGTACAATCAATCCACCAATATCTATAAATTCTCATAGAATAGGAAACAAGTAGAGTAGGAAATTTTCACAATCCTCTCATATTCCTCTCTGATTTACAATCTCAAATAATTGCCTGAAGCGGAAGGAATGAGAAAGAAAGAAAAGAATACAGTGAATTAGAAGAACAAGGCCTAGTTAACAGGGGCAAATTCCATACAAAAGCCTTAACCCTACTCTAACTCCCCTCATATTGACTTTTGGAGGAGCAGGCAGTTAGGGAGTTGGTTACAATTAACCAAATTCGGTTACAACAAACAATATGTCCCTTTTTTATGCTTGTTGTGATGGACAAAGCCACTCCCCGAATTGAGGCACTAGCTTCAACATACTCTATGTTACTTCATCGGTTCTCTCTTGGTGTGAAAGTCCCGAAACACAAGTTGTGAGACCCCAAGGAAAACTTAGACAAGCTACCCATTGTCACCTTAGTAGCCTTGCCTTTCCCTCTTTAGACTAGATAATTTGACTAGATGAAACAACTTTGATTATCACAGCAAATGACCATAGGTTCCAACTCTTGATCAAACAATCCTACAAGTAACTTGCAAAGCTAGATGGCCTCACAACTAGCAGTATTGGCTGCCATATATTTTGCCTCGGCTGAGCTAAGTGCCACAAAAGTTTGCGTTCTGCTGAACCAGGATATCATTGCTGATCTTAAGTTAAAGCAGCGCCTTGAGGTGCTCTTCCTATTTGAAGCACTACGTGCCCAATCTAAGTCTAAAAACCCTTGCAACTTCACTTCACCATCTCCAAGATAGCTCAAGCCATACTCCATTGTGCCCCTCAAATACTTGGGCAAATGTTTTGCCGCTACCCAATGCTCTTGCCTTGGGTCCACCATGAATTGATTCAAGGTGTTCACTGCAAAACGTATCTACTGCAAAAGGTATATATGGCCTAGTGTTGACCAAATACATCAAGGAACTGATCAGTTGCTTGTACAACGTGGGATCCACCAACTATGAATTTGTAGTTGTCACCTTCTTCAGATTAGTGATCATGGGTGTGGCCATAGGTTTGCAATCCTCCATCAGAAATATCTTCAAGATCTCTATTGCATACTTACCATGCTCAAGGAAAATATCCCGTAGTCTCTGCTAAACCTCCAAACCCAAGAAGTAAAGTATGATGCCAATGTCCTTCATCTCAAACTCAACTGCCACGTTTTCTTTGCACCCTGGAATGAGCTTCTCTACACCTATCAAAAACACGTCATCTACATACAGCACCAAAATGAGCAAATCAGTCTCAACAAATATGTAATATAAGTTAGAACCTACTTTGCTTTTGGTGAAGCTTGTACTCTGGAAATATCCATCAATCCTAGAATGCCATGCTCTTGGTGCCTGCTTGAGCCCATACAAGGCTTTCTTAATCCTACACACATGGGACTCCTTCCCATTTTCCTCAAAGCCTTGAGGTTGCTCTATGTACACTCCTTCTTCAATGATCCATTAAGGAAAGTTGTCTTCACATCCATCTGATGTATCCTCCATCCCATAAATGAAACCAAGAGCATAACTACTCTAATGGAAGTGTACCTAGCGACTAGAGCAAAAATCTCCTCATAGTCCACTCCCTCTCTCTAGGAGAACCCTCTCGCGACAAACCTCGCTTTGAACTTCTCAATGCTGCCATTTGCAGCATGCTCGACTTGTAGAGCCACCTGGAACTCACTATTGAATTCCCCTCTGGTCTTGGCACTATGTCCCAAACATCATTCTTCATGATGGAGGTGTACTCCTCCACCATGGCATCCTGTCATACCTGCTAGTCTGTTGCCTCCTAAAAGCTAGAAGGCTCAGAATCTAGAATGCTTCTCATTAACGCCATGTATCCTAGAAACTTCTTCAAAGGTTTTCTCTCTCTAAATGTGATCCTAAGAGTCTCAATATACTCCTGAGCATCCCTCAATGTCTAAGTGAACCATCGAGGTCTCTTGACAGAAGTGGAAGGGGCTATTGTCTTCCCCTCTTCACCCGAAGGTTGTTGTATTTCTCTGGAAATCATTAGTGACCCTGGCTCAACCTTCAAAGCTTCCTGCTCCTTGTCCTTTGTCATTGGAATAGGCTCATGGAACTTCCTGGATGCAAAAGTTTCCTCAAAATTTACATCCCTACTCACCATTGTCTTCCTCTGCTCTGGAATATAGACCCTGTAAGCCATTGAAGTATCACTGTAACCTACAAATAAACCCTTCCCTCTAGAGGGCTCCAGCTTAGTCCTCTTCTTTACCAATACATGGATATAAACTGGACAACCAAAGATGCACAAATGACCACCTCTGGCTTCACATTGTGAATGCCTCCTCTAGTGTCTTGTCCTCCAAGATTATGTGAGGACACTGGTTATGGATGTAGATTGTTGTGTTGCATGTCTTTGCCCAAAGAAACATCAGCAAGTCTTGGTCATGAATCATGGCCTTAGCAGCCCCTATGATGGATCAATTATTTCGCTCTACAACCAAATTCTAGTATGGGTTGTACGGAACAGTCAACTCCCTCTTGATTCCTACCTCCTTGCAAAAACCCTCAAACTCCTTGGAGGTATGCTCTCCCCCATTTTCTGATCTCAAGACTTTGATCTTCTTCACTATCTGGTTTTCGACTAGAGCTTTGAACTCCTGAAACCTTCTAAAGACCTCATCCTTGGTATTTAAGAAATAGATCCAAGTCTTGCGAGAGAAGTCATCAATAAAGGAAACATAATGCATGCTTCCTATAATTGATGCTACTGACATCAGTCCACAAACATCTGAATGTACTAGGTGAAATATCCCAGATCCAGCTGATCTGGATATCTACTGCTGATCTAGTGTTATATCTCACAGATCTGATACTCTGGGGGGTTTCTAGATGCATTTTATCTTCAGATCTGATACTCTGGGGGTTTTTGGATGCGTTTTAGTTATGTGCTTGAGGTGTTTTGTGATTGTCGCATGTGCATGTTATACATTATAGTTTAAACAGTATATATATGATGCATGCGGAAATAAGGAACAACAACCGCCCAATAATATGTATTATGAGATTTAAGCAGGGAAATACAATGATATACTGGAAATATAGAAAATAGTCCTCAGTTAGATCTCATGGATCGTCACTGGAATACAAGCAAATAACATAAAATACCCGTGATCAAAAGATGAAGGCAGATTTGATGCATGCACGGATAGATTGGCAAAATCTGTAGTTCCGGAGAAGCACGGTAATCGCTACAAACTGGAAAACTCGTCCGGAAGGCTATCACCATCGGAATGAGCTGTAAATTGTCTCAACAGATGTGCCATGGCTTCTAGACTGATCCTGGTGACTGTCGGATGAAAGATTTATACTATGAGGCTCTGGATCTCACCCCCTAGGGGTCTGCGCACCTCCTAGGCTCTCTGAGTGCGCCCAAATGATTCCACCAACAGAATCGGCTGCTATATGTCTCAAAATCTTCTCCCTGGATAATGTTGAACTGGGTCGGAGGGGTTTCCTCGGATCTGATCTGAAACTCCGTCTATAACCCCAACTGTCCTTCCTCTGTTGACTGTTGCGCCCTGAAGGATTCCACCGTCAGAATCTAATGGCAGGTGGCTCAATCTATGCACCCTGGTTAGATCTCAACTGGATCGGAAGGGATCTACAATACAAGCTCTGATCTCATGCAGCTACACAAACCCTCTCTCTGACCTTGCGCCCTCACTTGCTAAGCTGCGCAACACTGCAAACTAGATACTCCTGAATCGCATGGTGAAATACCTAGATGGTATCTCCGATGGGCTAGGATGTGTCTCTCAACACCGAAATCGATCAATGGTGATGGTTTCCTCCAGAAATCCACAAAACAGTAGAAGTCGAATCTCCTCCTCCTCTGGGAACTCTCTCAACATCAAATCATAACATAGCATAATGAGGAATTAGGTCGAATTCCTCCCTTTATATTCTTCCCGATCTAATTCACCATAGACCTCACTTAAGCTAGGCGGTTTTTCTCCTAAGGTGAATAATTAATTAATTAATTAAGTCCCCCCCTTAACACCTTTTCATTCTATTTCTCCGTTGACTTAGGTTTAAGTGACATTTCCTATGTTTTTGGCTTAATTCATCGTTTAGCCATCAATTCTCCCTTATTTATCCTCTCATTCCCTGTTTGTGCCTGACTTTAGTCTACGAGAACAAATAGACTACTAAGTCACTCCCTGTTGGCCTACTCTTGGGAACAGGACATCACAGTCCTCCCTTCCTAAGATTGCTTGTCCTCAAGCAACATCAATCCTAGGTGCTGCAAAATATGCTTCCCCTCCCACATGGCATCCTCCACTGGAAGTCCCCTCCATCTAACCAAGCACTACCTGATGACCTTGCTCCTCAACCTGCGCTCTCTCTGCTCGAGCACCTCCTCTGGCACTAGCTCCAACTAGCCCTCCTCTTCTAAGGGTGGCAACTCCTCTGAAGTGTTGATATGTTGTCCCACTGCCTTTTTAAGGTAAGAAACGTCAAAGACGTTATGAATCTTGCTACCTTCTGGTAGCTCTAGCTCGTATGCCACCTCGCCTACCCTCCTGATGACTCTGTATGGCCCGTAAAATATCGGCTTTAGTTTCTTTGCTCCGCTCCTCTTCAAGGAGGACTGTCGGTATGGCTGTAACCGCAGAAAAACCAAGTCCCCTACCTCAAAAATGCGCTATACCCTCTGCCTATCTGCATAGATATTTTGTTGGTTCTGTGATGCCTGCAAGTTTTCCTTCATTGCCCGTAGAATTCTCTGGCTCTCCTCCACCCATTCTTTGGCACCTGGGACCCGACTATCCCCAAATACAGTCTTCACAGAAGTGGGTGCATCATATCCATAAAATGCTCTAAATGGTGACATCCTGATAGACATATGGTGAGTCGTGTTGTAACAATACTCACCCATGTGCGTTGTTGTCCTCCCACATAGTTCCTCAGATACCCCTCCACCCATTTGTTGACAATCTTTGTCTGTCCATTGGTCTGTGGGTGGTAGCTGGTACACGTGGCTGGCTCTGTGCCTGTCAACCGAAAAAGCTCCTGCCAAAATGTGCTGATGAAGCGCCCATCTCTATCACTGACTATCTGCCTGGGTAGGCCGTGCAACCTGAATACCTCTCTGAAAAACAACTCTGCTACCTGTATGGCCTTGTAGTCCGTGGGTATGGCAAAGAAATGTGCAAATTTGGTCAGCTTGTCGACCACCACAAATATACTGTCCCTGCCCTACACTCGAGGAAGGCCTATAATGAAATCCATAGAAATGCTCTCCCATTATTGCTCTGGAATGGGTAGAGGTTGAAGTAACACTGTTGGGTGTGTCTGCTTGGACTTGTTCTGTTGACAAGTCGTGCACTCTCGGATGTGCTTCAGTACATCATCCTTGAAACCCTTCCATGAGAATCTCTCCTTGATCTGCCTGTAAGTTTTGAAGTACCCCTAGTGCCCTGCTGGAGGCGAATCATGACACACCTTCAGAATCTTCCCCTTTAAGGTAGATTCTGGAACCAAGTAGATCCGGTCCTTGTAGAAAATGACATTATCTAGTACCTAATATCTATCATCAACCACCTGTCCATCCACACCTCACAAGAAAAATTGTTTTTGGAGTATTCCACCAACAAATGTGCTTTCCAATCTGTGCAAATGTCCATCATCGAACACCCTAGTGGCCTCCTGGACAAGGCATCTGCTACAACGTTCTGTTTTCCCTTGACATACTCAATGTCAAAGTCAAAGGCTTGGATCTTCAAGACCGACTTCTGTTGTCTCTCACTGAGGTCTTTCTGATCCAAAAAATACTTGAGACTGTTGTGATCAATCTTCACTACAAATATGTTGCGCACCAGATACTGCCTGAATTTGGTTAAGGCGTTCATGATAGCTAGCATTTCCTTGTCGTAAATAGAGTAGAGTCGCTCTGACTCGCTGAGCTTCCTGCTCTCAAACACAATGGGATGGCCTCCCTACATCAACACTGCTCCAATCCCCACCCTCGATGCGCCGCACTCCAAGACAAACGACTACGAGAAGTCCAGAAGGGCTAGAATAGGGCATGTGCTCATAACCTCCTTCATCTTCTCAAATGTTCGTTGTGACTCCTCTGTCCATTGAAAGGAACCCTTCTTGGTCAAATCTGTGAGTGGTGCTCCTAATTGTGAAAAATCCCTGACAAACCTCATGTAATAACTGCACAGCCCAAAGAAGCTCCACAACTCTGTCAAACTCCTAGGTGTTGGCCAATCCAAAATGGCCCTGATCTTCTCCTAATGTACCTGCACCCCCTGTGCATTGATGATGTGGCCCAAGTAAAGTAACTTTGTCATCCTGAACTCACACTTGGACTCTTTGGCGTATAGTGACTGCGCCTCCATGATGCTCAACACCTCATCCAAGTGCCCCATATGCTCCTGGCATGTCTTGTTGTAGACCAAAATGTCATCGAAGAAAACCAAAACTGATTTCCTTAATTGCCCCCTGAATATTCATGCAAGACTGGAATGTAGCTGATGCATTGGTCAGCCCGAATGGCATAACCAAAAACTCGAAACGGCCAAAATGGCACTGAAATGTCATCTTCTCTATGTCCTGCTCTCTGATGTTGATCTGATGATACCCAGAGCGTAGATCAATCTTCGAGAAGAAAACTGCCCCATGCAGCGCATCCATCAACTCGTCAATGCGAGGGATAGGATACCGGTTCTTGATGGTTTTCTTATTCAAGGCCCAATAATCGATGCACATCCTCATGGTACCATCCTTCTTCAGGACTAAAACAACTGAAGAAGCGAATGGACTGCTACTAGGTCTGATGTGTCCCATCGCCAGCAATTCCTTGATTGCTTTTTCTATCTCATCCTTGAACCTCCTAAGATGACGATAGGGTGGGGTGATCATGGGTTTGGCCCCCTCCTCCAACACAATGGTGTGCTCAAATCCCTTGTCCGGCGGTCCCCCTGGTGGAATCGAACCAAAAACCTGTTGATGTCGTCCCAACAAGTTCCCGATCTCTGTCTGATACTGCTGTCGACCCTTGAAATCCTTTCACGAAGTGATCAAGCACTCTGCGAAAAATGCTACCTCCCCATGCCTAAAGATCCTCTCCATCCTCTTAGCCGAGACTGTCCTGGGTGCTCCTGTCGACATGCCCCTCAGAACAACCCTCTTCCCGTCACTGTCTTTGAACCCCATCTCCAAGGTTTGGTAGTTGGTGGTGATTTTTCCCAAGGTGATCAACCACTGGACTCCCAAAACCACATCTGTGTCTGATAGGTCAACCACATAAAATGTATCTCTCACGGTGTAGTTGCCTAACTTGATCTCCAAGTTCGGAACTCTGTCTAGACGCTCCACTGTATGGCCATCCGCTACTGCGACATCAAATCCCTCAAACTCCTCTGTCTGAAGGGCCTGTCTCGATACCAATGAAGCGTCAATGAAGTTGTGGGTGGCCCCACCATCTATCAGGGCGATTGCCCGTTGCCCTTGAATAGTCCCTCTGATCCGGAGGGTGTCGTACCTGGGAACACCAAAAAGGGTCGCTCTGACTCCTCCCTTTGCTGGTTTCTGTCTGCTAGCCTGCTCAGGAGGCTATGGAACTACCGGTGGGTGGGCCCCTGCCAGTGTCGATGGTCTATGGGAAGGATGCTCCTTTGCCTGCTCTGACTCCTCCTCTGAGCTCGTGGATCCATTGTCCTGCTCCTCCTCCTCACTATCCACACTGTCTACTACCACCTCAATATAATGAATCTCTCCCTTTCCCATGCACCTGTGGCCTGGGACCCAAGGATCTCTACAATTGAAGCAAAGCTTCCTCCTCATAAGCTCTCGCCTCGTCTCGTCATCCAGCTTCTCCTTTCCCTTCCATTCTCTCTGGAATGGCTTCCTGTCTCGATCCTTCTGTGGTACGAAGGGTTTGGAAAAGGGTTTAGTTTTTGGCACCGAGTCTGCCAAATCTCTAGTGCATAGGATGGCATCCTACAAGGTGTGAGGCCGATATGCCTTCACCCATCCTCTCAAGGGTTCTGTGAGCCCCTCTGTGAATAACATGATCAACCCGAGCTCGGATATATTTGTCACTACCACTGCTAACTACTGAAACTCCGAGATGAATGCCTCTGATGTGCCAATTTGTCTCAATTGTGCTAGATCTCTGAAATGGATCTTTGGATCCCTCCTGTCAAATCTGTCCATGAGTCTCTCTGTGAACTCCCTATAGGAGGTGATGCGACTGTGACCCAATGTCATCAATCCATGATACCACCACTAGTGTGCCTCACCCTCCAAGTGTAAGGTAGCGAAACTAATGGCCTCTGTCTCGGTCATCTGATTGAGCTTGTAGTATGTGTCTAGCTTCTGTACCCAAGCTCTGGCGGTGCATTTGGACGACCCGTCGAAAGAAGGTATGGTGAGTTTACCAATTTTCCGGATGAAATCAATGTTATGTCCCTGCTGCTGCTGTGGTCCTCCTCTTTGTTGCTCTCTGGGGCGGTTCCTGAGTCTAAGTCCACAATACTCGACTAGGGTCATGTCCTGATGGAAGTCACGGCCCAACGCTACATACTCCCTCCGATACTCTTCAATGTCCTCTGCATGAGTGGGTGGCCTCTGTGCTATCAACAATTGTGATGCTACTGGGGGTGCCCTCTAGAAACTGGGAAACAAAGGTCTGGGAATCCTACTCGAAGAGGTATATGTGCGAGTAGGTGACTGGGGTCTACTGCCTACCCCTGAGTTCCCCTATGCTGCATGTGGGGCTTGTGTGCCCGGGGTGCCCACTATAGCCAATCTATCAACCATCTGTGCCAAGGACTGAGTCATGGGTCGTTGACTAGCTAACATATCGTTGATAACCTGCATGAAGGTTGACTCTAGATCCATGGGGGCCTTACCACTACCCTCTAGTCACTCATATCTGTCTCCTAGCATCCTCTCTGCCTCACGCTCTGCCCTTCTCTCTGCTTCCCTGTGTGCCTCTTCCTCTTCCTCTGAGCTGGGAGGGAAAGGAGGAAAGTCAGGCCTAGGCCTTCTTTCCTTGCGCATGTTGTAAGTGACATATTCGTCACGTACGTGCTCACTGCCATCTGGGTCTTCTGCTACACTCATTGTCTTTAGTCACAGGATGGCGGGACTAAAGATTTGATACCACTGAAATATCCCAAATCCAGTTGATCTGGATATCTACTGTTGATCTAGTGTTTTGTCTCACAAATCTGATACTCTGGGGGTTTCTGGATGTGTTTTATCTTCAAATCTGATACTCTGGGGGTTTCTGGATGCGTTTTAGTTATGTGCTTGAGATGTTTTGTGATTGTCGCATGTGCATGTTATACATTATGGTTTAAACAGTATATATATGATGTATGCGCAAATAAGGAACAACAACCGCCCAATAATATGTATTATAAGATTTCAGCAGGGAAATACAATGATATACTAGAAATATAGAAAATAGTCCTCAGTTAGATCTCATGGATCATCACTGCAATACAAGCAAATAACATAAAACACCCGTGATCAGAAGATGAAGGCAGATCTGATGCATGCACGGATAGATCGACAAAATCGACAGTTCCGGAGAAGCACATTAACCGCTACAAATTGGAAAACTCGTCCGAAAGGCTATAACCATCGGAATGAGCTGGAAATTGTCTCAACAGAAGTGCTCTGGCTTCTAGACTAGTCCTAGTGACTGTTGGGCGGAAGATCTGTCCTCTGAGGCTCCGGATCTCACCCACTGGGGGTTTGCGCACCTCCTAGGCTCTTTGAGTGCGCCCAAATGATTCCACCAATGGAATCGACTGCTATATGTCTCAAAATCTTCGCCCTGGCTAATGTTGAACTGGGTTGGAGGGGTTTCCTCGGATCCGATCTGAAACTCTGTCTATAACCCCAATTGTCCTTTCTCAAGAGTTGTGCCCTGTATGGATGACTGCTACGCCCTCAAGGATTCCACCGTCAGAATCTGATGAAAGATGGCTCAATCTACGCGCCCTGGCTGGATCTCAACTGGGTCGGAAGGGATCTGCAATACAAGCTCTGATCTTGTGCAGCTACACAAACCCTCTCTCTGACCTTGCGCCCTCATTGGATGAGTTGCGCAACACTGCAAACTAGATACTCCTGAATTGCACGGTGAAATACCTGGATGGTATCTCTGATGGGCTAGAATGTGTCTCTCAACACCGAAATCGATCAATGATGGTGGTTTCCTCCAGAAATCCACAAAACAGTAGAAGTCGAAACTCCTCCTCCTCTAGGAACTCTCTCAACATCAAATCGTAACATAGCATAATGAGGAATTGGGTCGAATTCCTCCCTTTATACTCTTCCCTATCTAATTCACCATTGACCTCACTTAAGCTAGGCGCTTTTCCTCCTAAGGTGAGTAACTAATTAATTAAGTCCCCCCCTTAACACCTTTTCAGTCTATTTCTCTGTTGACTTAGGCTTAAGTGACATTTCCTATGTTTTTGGCTTAATTCATCGTTTAGCCATCAATTCTCCCTTATTTCTCCTCTCATTCCCTGTTTGTGCCTGACTATAGTCTACGGGAACAAATAGACTACTAAGTCACTCCCTGTTGGCCTACTCTTGGGAATGGGACATCACATTAGGTCTAAAATCTCCTTAGACCTATGCTCGTTGCTTGGGAAAGAAGCCTTGGCATGATTGCCAAGCATGCACCCTCTGCATACACCATGTTTCTCAATACTAAACTATGGAATATCTGTGACCATCTCCCTCAGAATAGGCAATGCCATGTGATGCAAGTGCCCCATCCTCTCTTGTGCCACAACTCGCACAAGTTGTCACCGTTATGCACCAGGGCATGAATAAGTTCACCCTGCAACCTGTACAAATTACCTTCTCTAACCTCTATTACTTGAGCTATATCTGGGCTAGATTCCTTCGATCTAATGAGGACTTGTTGGTTCTTGAACTCAACTGCAAAACCTTTATCCTCCTTAATCGAAACTAAAAGAAAGTTCTTCCTGAGACCTGGAACAAACAAAACATCGTCAAAATCTAAAGAGTTACTTAACTCAAGCTGGAAGGGAATAGAACCAACTCCCGCTACTAGGTACTTGGCATCATCACCAAGCTCAACCTATACTCCTGAGTCCCGCTTCTTCAAACTAGAAAATAATTGTTGGGTCGATGTCATATGTCAAGATGCCCCATTGTCCACATACCACGCATTCCTCGAAATTGTGCTAATAGAAAGGAAAGATATCAATGGGAAATCATTTTCGAACTTGGCAACAAACTCATTCATCTGAGTTTCTATAGACGTTGCTACCTTCTTTTGTTGTTGCTTCCCTTTACCCTTCTTCTTCTCTAGATACAGTGATGCATAATGATCGTGCTTATGACAAATGAAGCACTTAATTTTACTCAAGTCCTTTCCTAGCTGTCAGGTTGACTCCTCCCACTTTCCCTTACCCTTGTTGGGTCCTTTACCTCTACCCTTATTTGACTGACTAAATAGACCTAGGTTCTCATCACCACCCTTCTTGTTGGCTTTTGACTCCATCTAAGTCTTCTCCTAGATACAGTCATCCCACAACCTCTCAAAGTTAGGAAGGTTCTCTTGAGTACAAATACCTTTGACAAATGGTTCCCATGAAGCTGAGAATCCATTCAATGCCATGTTCACTAGCTCTTCATCTGCAACCTTCTCCCCAATTGTTGCAAGTTGATCACAAACCTGCATGACCTTCATCATGGGACTGGTGACTAAGTCTGATCTGGTCGTCTCTATGGATCTGAGTTTGTTCCACTAGATCTGAGTTTGAAAATCTTTTTCATTGTCTTCTTCTCAGATATATGAGGGATTAAATGATCCTTTATAGCATCCAATATCATCCACTTGGACTTCACTTCCCTCTTCTTGTTAGCTGCCAACTACTTCAGATCTATAGGCGAAGGCACAACGCCCTTAACAATATCCCAAAGATCATTCTCT